>UESW01004541.1:167666-239429 GCA_900491605.1 Calamus simplicifolius | reverse complement strand
CCCTAGCTTTAGGGCGATGACACCCATGCTTACAAACGACCGCGGAGAGAATCCCAGTGACACCCCAGTGGAATTCGGCCGAAAATCATTCGCGACACCCTATTTGAAATCTCACGACACCCTAGCACTAAGGAGACGACACCCGTCTTAAAACTGACCACGGAGAGAATCCCGCGACACCCTAGTTCGAATTCGGCCAAAATCCTTCGCGACACCCCAGTTGAAATCTCACGATACCCTAGCTTTAGGGCGACGACACCCGTGCTTACAAATGACCATGGAGAGAATTCCCGCGACACCCCAGTGGAATTCGGCCAAAAATCATTCGCGACACCCCAGTTGAAATCTCACGACACCCTAGCTCTAAGGAGATGACACCCGTGCTTAAAACTGACCACGGAGAGAATCCCAGCGACACCCTAGTTTGAATTCGGCCGTAAATCCTTCGCGACACCCCAGTTGAAATCTCACGACACCCTAGCTTTAAGGAAACGACACCATTACTTAAAACTGACCACATAGAGAGTCCCCGCGACACCCTAGTTCGAATTCGGCCGTAAATCCTTCGCGACACCCCAGTTAAATATCACGATACCCTAGCTTTAAGGAAACGACACCCTTACTTAAAACTGACCACATAGAGAATCCCCGACACCCTAGTTTGAATTCGGCCGTAAATCCTTCGCGACACCCCAGTTGAAATCTCACGACACCCTAGCTTTAAGGAAACGACACCCGTGCTTAAAACTGACCACATAGAGAGTCCCCGCGACACCCTAGTTTGAATTCGGCCATAAATCCTTCGCGACACCCCAGTTGAAATCTCACGACACCCTAGCTTTAGGGCGATGACACCCGTGCTTACAAATGACCATGGAGAGAATCCCAGCGACACCCAGTGGAATTCGGCCGAAAATCATTCGCGATACCCCAGTTGAAATCTCACGATACCCTAGCTCTAAGGAGACACACCGTGCTTAAAACTGACCACGGAGAGAATCCCAGCGACACCCTAGTTCGAATTCGGCCGTAAATCCTTCGCGACACCCCAGTTGAAATCTCACGACACCCTAGCTTTAAGGAAACGACACCCTTACTTAAAACTGACCACATAGAGAGTCCCCGGCGACACCCTAGTTCGAATTCCCGTAAATCCTTCGCGACACTCACGACACCCTAGCTTTAAGGAAACGACACCCTTACTTAAAACTGACCACATAGAGAATCCCCGCGACACCCTAGTTCGAATCGGCCATTAATCCTTCGCGACACCCCAGTTGAAATCTCACGACACCCTAGCTTTAAGGCGACGACACCCATGCTTGAACAAGGCGGAATTTGACGTCACCCTAGTACTAATTCGACGACACCCTAGTAACTCAGCCATGCCATCTTTTCAAGAAAAGTTGCAAAACGTGGGCAGTTCCTATGGGTTTGCGGGTCACTGTGATGTGATCGTGGCGATCCGGGTGTCCTTTCGTATTTCTCTGAGGTCGGCATAAACCCTAGAAAAAGCACTCATTCGTCTGTTGCTCGAGAAGCATCCTTTTGCTCGAGAAGCCATCCTTCGTCTCTTGCTCGAGAAGCCACTGGTCTCCTTTTCCCTCCTAAATTTCTTCCATAGTTCATTCTTCCGTATACTTCATTCATGGAGATGAGTGCTTTCGTTTGTGGACGAAGACCGCGAACAAAGAAGAAGCAGACGGAGAAAATGGCGGAACAATGCAAGGACATGGTTCTTCGTTCGAATGAGGATGCGGCTCCTTCAGGTATGTTTATCACTATGTTAAAATATTATGACATCCTCTCTTAAAATTTCATGACAAGTATGTCTTATGTCTTACCCCCTATTTCAGTTGACAATAAAATTGTTCCAGTCCCCCCAGTGAAGGCTTCCCAGCTGTTTAAGAATAGCTGCAGGCCGGCCGTATACGTTCAGAAGGTTTGGAAGATGGGGTTCACTAGACGGCATACAAAACTTATTCGAAGGACCCCATTTGGTGCCTTCGTCGACATGCAGACGTTCACAGTCGACGGGCGACTGCTAGCAGACATCATAAGATGTCACAATGGAGGCGACGAGTTCATTTTCTGCGGAAAGCCAGTTCTATTCAGTGCCGACGAAGTCGCACTCATTCTGGGACTTCCAGCTCATGGGAAGAAGATCGACACGTCCAGCCATTGTTCAACGGAAGGTTGTTCAGACGGTTTGGCCAGGGTTTAGATCTTCGCCAAGAAGGTTTGGAGAAGTTAATATTTCAACTCCGATCATCTAAGGTACAGGAGGATGTCGAGGACACCGTCCGACTTTGGATCGCATACATGTTGGCCATGTTTTTGGCTCCAAAGTCTAATCAGAGATGTCCACGGTATCTCATCCAGCACTTGGATGACTTAAGTCAACTGGATAGCATGACTGGGCTTCGGCATTGAAGGAGTTGATTGTTCTGGCTCTCCCAGAAATAGCTGCTTGCTTGCGTTCCGAGGAGCCGGTCCACTCAAAGAATGCAAAAAAAGTTAGGAGGCAGCCTACCCTGTTCGGATGCTCGGCAGCACTGGTGGTAAGGATTATTGAGACGCATAAGTAGTGTTCTTAGTATAATTTTTTTTAATATTACATTATTTAATATCCAAAAAATATCATGTTCAGGCGTGGTTCCTCGAGCATACATCAATGCGAGCACCAGCATACCCTGATAAACTGCCCCGGCTGTTGAAGTGGTATGACCACCAAATGAAGATCCAATCGGTTCGGGTTGCCGACTTGCAGCCTCACGACTTGGTAAGCTAGTACATTGCTCCATTGCTCTGACCATAATTTTCAACTTAATGCATCAATATGTTCACTTAATATTAATTTGTTATCATCTTGCGTTGCAGATGGAGGGAGCTACTGTACCACTGTCAGAAGAGCGCTGGCTTCTCACTCAGCAGAATGTAGCATCCCCTCAACCAACAGATACATGCGCCCCTCAACCAACGGATAGCTGCGCAGGATGTGCCGAGTTGAGGACTGAATTGGAGTGCGTTAAGGATCAACTCGACGATGTCAGGCACAGGCTGTCCATTGCTGAGAGCCTCCTCAGTTCACTGCTCAGAAAGGAAAGTAATGCAATAAATGAGGAGGACAAGGGAGACGAAAAAATAGAGAAGGTGCATTCCCTGGAGTTGGTCCTCCGCGAGCCTGGTAATGGAAATAGTGAGGAGAAGAAGATGGAGGAGGACCATTCATCCGAGTGTCCAATTGAGACGGGGAATGCAAAAGCAGAGGAGAAGAGATTGGAGGGGGATTCATTGGATGAAAAAACAGAGCATGGGAATGAAATAAAGATGAGTCCATATCCGATAATAAACTTGGCACCCCTGCGCCAAAGGGTGATAATATGGACATAGAAATCGTTGGAGTGCCTTCGCTTGTTAGGAGGGTTAAAAAAGAGCCGAGGAAGCGTAAGGCATCCACGGTCGTCGGAGAATGTTATGAGACAACCCGTCCTAAAAAGTCGGCGAAGACAGTGGGCACGTCAAAGCCCAACACAACGGTCGAAGATGACCAAATAATTATTCAAAATTTTTTGAGCGAACGACTAACCGACGAGATCGTCTACACCAATATGTTTTCTGGCGTTGTAACAAGGAAAAATCTTCAAGATCTCATTAACAATGAAATGATAATAGATGATGTAAGTATATCAAGAAACCTGTTCTAGTTGTTGATTTTAGAATTATATTAATCGGTTTACATTGCATTGGCAGATAATTGATGCCGGCCAGGAGTTTCTGATGCGCAACTGGACAGAGCATCTGGACCGATACCATAAGTGCATATTTGCATCAGTTTTTGTATCCGCTCTGTGTCTGACTTCCTCATCACCTGCTCATGAACTCGCTGGAATCATCAGGGGCCTCGATATTTGACAATGTATCGATGAAGATAAGGCCCAATTCCGGTTTCTTTTCACCATAATAAACTCTGATAACTCGCACTGGCATTTGGTTGCTGTCGACATGGAAAGAAAGGTGTTCATGCACCTGAATTCACTGAAATGCAACCCCAAGTACAAGGCCAATGCAAGGAAATGGCATACAATTCTTGGCCACATATTCCATATCTACTGCGATAAGAAGGAAGCGATGACTTGGCCGATGGAAGAGATTTCGGATTGCCCAAGCCAACCGACCGGATCGCTGGATTGCGGCCTATACTGTCTGAGATACATGGAATGTCTTGCTCGACGGGACAATCCTGATATGAAGATGGATTTCACGGATGAGAAAGTCAGAGTTTACCGGCGACACTTAGCTGCGACGATATTGAGAGAGGGCCTGAACAAAAAGATTAGCGACATTGTCGAAAAATGTTCTTAATTTTTTATTCTTCTTTGAATGAAAATTGAATGTAATTTATTCATATTAACAATGATTAATATTTAATGCAAATGCATAAATTTTATATTGCGAGCAGAGGTGTCCTCGATTCATTCCTTCGTAGGTTTTCGCCGTTCGGGTGTCGCCGCGCTAAAATCTTCGGTGTCTGTTCGCGAGTACTGGGATGTCGTAGGTTTTCGCCGTTCGGATGTCACCGCGCAAGAGCTAGGGAGTCGTTAGCCAAGAGCTGGGGTGTCGTCGCGCTAAAATCTTCGGTGTCTGTTCGCGAGTACTGGGATGTCGTAGGTTTCCGCCGTTCGGGTGTCGCCGCGCAAGAGCTAGGGAGTCGTTAGCCAAGAGCTGGGGTGTTGTGCGCTAAAATCTTCGGTGTCTGTTCGTGAGTACTGGGATGTCGTAGGTTTCCGCCGTTCGGGTGTCGCCGCACAAGAGCTAGGGAGTTGTTAGCCAAGAGCTGGGGTGTCATCGTGCTAAAATCTTTGGTGTCCGCTCGCGAGTACTGGGATGTCGTAGGTTTTCGCCGTTCGGGTGTCGCCGCGCAAGAGCTAGGGAGTCGTTAGCCAAGAGCTGGGGTGTCATCGCGCTAAAATCTTCGGTGTCCGCTCGCAAGTACTGGATGTCGTAGGTTTTCACCTTCGGGTGTCGCCGCGCAAGAGCTAGGGAGTCGTTAGCCAAGAGCTGGGGTGTCGTCGCGCTAAAATCTTCGATGTCCGCTCGCGAGTACTGGGATGTCGTAGGTTTCCGCCGTTCGGGTGTCACCGCGCAAGAGCTAGGGAGTCGTTAGCCAAGAGCTGGGGTGTCGTCACGCTAAAATCTTCGGTGTCTGTTCGCGAGTACTGGGATGTCGTAGGTTTCGCCGTTCGGGTGTCGCCGCACAAGAGCTAGAGAGTCGTTAGCCAAGAGCTGGGGTGTCGTCGCGCTAAAATCTTCGGTGTCCACTCGCGAGTACTGGGATGTCGTAGGTTTTTGCCGTTCGGGTGTCGCCGCGCAAGAGCTAGGGAGTCGTTAGCCAAGAGCTGGGGTATCGTCGCGCTAAAATCTTCGATGTCCGCTCATGAGTACTGGGATGTCGTAGGTTTCCGCCTTTCGGGTGTCGCCGCGTAAGAGCTAGGGAGTCCTTAGCCAAGAGCTGGGTGTCATCGCGCTAAAATCTTCGATGTCCGCTCGCGAGTACTGGGATGTCGTAGGTTTCCGCCGTTCGACTGTTGCCGTGCAAGAGCTAGGGAGTCGTTAGCCAAGAGCTGGGGTATCGTCGCGCTAAAATCTTCGGTGTCCGCTCGCGAGTACTGGGATGTCGTAGGTTTTCGCCATTCGGGTGTTTCCGCGCAAGAGCTAGGGAGTCGTTAGCCAAGAGCTGGGGTGTCGTCACGCTAAAATCTTTGGTGTCCGCTCGCGAGTACTGGGATGTCGTAGGTTTTGCCTTTCGGGTGTCACTGCGCAAGAGCTAGGGAGTTGTTAGCCAAGAGCTGGGGTGTCATCGCGCTAAAATCTTCGATGTCCGCTCGCGAGTACTGGGTGTCGTCGTCTTAAAGCTAGGGTGTCATGAGCTTTCAACTGGGGTATCTTGAAGGAGTTTTGGCCAAAATCCAATTCTCCTGGGGTGTCGCGGGGATTCTCTGCGCGGTCAGTTCTAAGCACGGGTGTCATGGCATTGGTGCTAGGGTGTCATGAGATTTGAACTGGGGTGTCGCGAAGGAGTTTCGGCTGAATTCGACAATGGGTGTCGCGGGGGTTCTCTCCGTGATCAGTTCTAAGCACGGGTGTCGTCGTCTTAAAGCTAGGGTGTCGTGAGCTTTCAACTAGGGTGTCTCGAAGGAGTTTCGGCCGAAATCCAATTCTCCTGGGGTGTCGCGGGGATTCTCTGCGCGGTCAGTTCTAAGCACGGGTGTCGTGGTATAGGTGCTAGGGTATCGTGAGCTTTCAACTGGGGTGTCGCGAAGGAGTTTCGGCCAAAATCCAATTCTCCTGGGGTGTCGCGGGGATTCTCTGCGCGGTCAGTTCTAAGCATGGGTGTCGTGGCATTAAAGCTACGGTGTCGTGAGCTTTCAAGTGGGGTGTCGCAAAGGATTTTCGGCCGAAATCCAAATCATCCTTGGGTGTCGTGAGGTTTCCTCTTGGGACGTCGTAAAACTTACTACGGTAACCGGGTATTTGGCTTCCCGAAACTCTCTTATGTTCCCCATCCCCCGAAACTCATCGAGCGGGGGGGGGGGGGGGGCGCGACGCTTCGATTCCTTCGAACCACCCACTGAGATGGAGGCACGTGGCAATCGAAATACCCGCCAGGAGTACCTTAAATATGGATGGGGGAATGCCATCGTTCATCACCTTTTCAGCTGATCTTCCATAATTTTTGTATACTGATATGGCTTCTAGAGGCGAGGGGCGATCGACTGACCCCCCTGGGAGCCGCCGCAGAACAGTATGCATCGATTTGGAGGTCTTTGTAGAGTCGTTCGCAAACAGTGAGTGACTCCACGGGGTGGCCGAGCAATACATGGCTGTTTCAACGAGACATATCGAGGTCCTGTGTCGGGCTAATAGCCGGCTGGAGGGGCAAGTAGAGTCCCTCCAGCGCCAGATCGCCGAGTTAGCCCCGCAGCGTGGGGGGAGCTCGGCAGCAACCGAAGCAGATGACAAGCCCCAGTGAGGGCTCATGTACTTTTTTCTTTTCTTTCCGGCTTCTCTTTATTTTTGTGATGAATAAAAATAAATTTTTGTAACTTGGGTGTCACGGGCCTTCTCGCCGTGGTCAGTTATAACCACGGGTGTCGTCAGATGAGAGCTAGGGTGTCGTGAAGTTTCAACTGGGGTGTTGCGAACGACGACAGCACCGACTCAGGCTATTAACGACACTCCAGTTCTCATCTGATGACACCCTAGCTTTAAGGCGACGACACCGATGACGTGACTGTTAAAGCGGGGTGTCGCGGGGATTGTTCTCCATACGGGGTGTCGCAGGCCTTCTCGCCGTGGTTAGTTATAACCACGGGTGTCGTCAGATGAGAGCTAGGGTGTCGTGAAGTTTCAACTGGGGTGTCGTGAACGACGATAGCACCGACTCAGGCTATTAACGACACATCAGGGGTGTCGTAGCTTTAACGGAGAATATAGGCCGAACCACTCTGACGACACCCCAGTTCATGAGGTATAACATCCTAGTTAAAACAGTTATGACATTCGTTCTTACAAAACAGTAAACTCTAAACAGTTATGACTCTGAGAATGTCAACTGTTTTGTTCTAAGGAAGTTACCCGCGCATTAAACGGTTTGGTGACGTATTAACTAACTCTAACCAGAAAAAACAGTTGGTGTAATAAAGGAGCTTTACAAAGAAGTGGGAAGAAGAACTTTTTACTTTGTGCTGCGGACGATATTTCCTCCAGAAGTTTTTGTACAAAGACTTCAGTAGCCAGGTATTCCATCCTTGAAGCTGAAATATTTTCTTTCGACCGGAGTCTCAGAGCGAGGGCGACGGTTCGTGCTCAACTGATTCCGGTGATGCTTCTGAAATCCAGAGCAAGGTGGAAGAAAGAGTTCTTCTTGCACAAATGAAATCCAACGTAAAATGGCGCTAGGATGGAGGGAAAGGACATTTTCGTTCGTACGTTAATTTAAAAAAAAGGCGAACTGTTTTAAATGCCCGTCACGTTCAGAACGTTACATTGTAGCAGGGCCATACCGCTCAGCACCGTCATCCACGTAGGCTTCATGTGGACCAATCAGAAGAGGCGGTGCAGCCTATGTAGGTCTTTCTGCACCGGAAGCGATGTATAAAGACTTTTCCTTGCGGCAGACCGCTCGGAATTACCTGCACCAACTACCTCCTCGGCTTGCCGGTCTTGCGAACGGTTGTTTATTGATGGGCCTACTTTCCTTCTTCTTCTTCTATGCCCATGGACCTACTGCAGGGAATTTCAAGAGCCCGTCAACAAATTTCTAAAAAGGCCTCAGCGGTTAACAATAATATAACTCATATGGTTTTTTTGCCAAAGCAAATTTTATGATACTTTTATGAGTGATGTCATAAATAATATAAATTTAAGGGAATATAAGCATTGTATAAGAAAATAAAAGTGTTGTATAGTAGGGATTAGAGCTCTATTTTCTGTAAAAATATTAAAAAAGGTATGGCAGTTGAATTCTTGCCGCAAACCTCACTTACATTTATAGGCTATTTGAAATTCTGTAAGTGAAATAAAAAAAATATAATAACTAATCATTATATTTTGTTATTACAAATCAACTGTGATAATTTTTTATTTTTTAAAAATTTATTAGTAAAAAATTAATATTATTAAAAATATAAATTTTTGATAATATTATGTTATCTCGAATCAAACACTGTCTTAATATATTGAAACTTGAAACATACTGGCTAATAGTAATATATTTTGGTTTGACATTAATATAGCGCATTATATTTAATACAAAATAATACGCATCATACTTCATATAATGAGAAAAAAATAGTACATGCAATGGTCCTATATTAACTCTTTTGCATCTTAAGTGATAATTAACATTATATATTAAAAATCATGCCCAATTGTCTGTCGTTCTAGTTCATATTTATTATCATGTGATTATGGGGAAAAAAAAAAGTGGCGCCTTTTACTCTCTAGATGCTGGGAGATTAACAAAATCAATCACTCGTTTTCTTCTAACTTTGCCTATATGCGTGCCATTATTCTCTACTGGGAGTCATTAGTGGAGGATATAGCAAGGAATAAAGTGTAGGCTTTTACTTGCTCTTTCGGTAACGAAAGGGTACGGGCGTAGTTTTGTCACGGGCAGAGGGTGAAGAAAGCGAACGAACTCCCTCACTACTTTGTTTATCCATCAACGACCGCCCATCCAACCACAAAATCCAATAATGATCATCGGTGCGATCGCCGCAGCGCGGGGAACACCGGATTCCATCAAATGCGAGGAGGGTCATCCGCGAGCGGTGGGGGGGGGGGCCCATACCCACACTGGGTTTCCGTGTGCTCTTTAATGCCCTTTCCCTCGCCTGATGGCGAAATGTCCTTTGAATCACCAAATTAATTTATCCTCGGATGGTTGGGCGCTGGGTCGTCGCAGAGGAGGGAATTTCTGTTATTTAGAAGGGCGAAATGCGATGCCGTCCGGATTCCGCCAAGCCTTCTTCATTCATTGTTAAGCATAAAGCAGTAACATCATTGGAGCGGTGGTAAAGCTTTTCTTCCTTGCTAAGGGAAGAGACCTCGCTCCCTCTCCCTCCTCCTTATTCGAGAATGACCCAAATGCCTTCTCTTTGGCATCTAACCTTCAAACCTAATTGCCCGTATTAGTTGCCTTGCCTACCTTAAAGCAGGAGCAGGCGTGGGATGATAATCTTGCAAAAATCAATGGTCAATCAGCAGCAGCAGCAGCACTACTCGGTTCTAAATCTATTTTTATAGTTTCTTGAATTCGTGATGGTTGATTTATAAATTGTGCATGTAGCAAAATAATTTCTCCATAAATTGTGCATGTAGCAAAATAATTTCTGAACGCGTGGGACTCGTATGGACTTTAATATTTGTAATTAAAGTCCGGTTTTGATGGACGGACTTGTCTAGCCTTCGCTGGATGGGCTGGGTTACCTGGGTATTAGGGTAGTTTTTGACATGATATGCCCCCACGGAAACTCTTTTTTTCCCCTCGATATGCGTGGTGACTCACCATCCTCTTTTTATAAAGTACACACATAATACATGACTTAAATTGTATTAGGATAATACATCTTAGAGTAATAATACGTTATCTTCATGGTATATATATATATATATATATATATAGTTAAAGAAAAAAGTTTTCAAAGATGAGTGAGCAACAGGAACATGGTCGTGGATTCAGAGATTACAACTGGATTCTAGAATTGCCCTTATTGCCTCCAGACTTGCACGTTTGCGCTAGCAAAAGAAGAACGAGCGTCATTAATTGCCTATTAAGATAAGATAGCATGCCTGTATCGTGCACGCATATATATATATATATATATATATATATATATATATATATATATATATATATATATATATATATATATATATATATATATATATCAAATTATTAATTTAATTATCTTGCTATTATTAAAACCATTTCTATTCTTTTTGTCTTGCTCTTTCCATTATAATAGCTAAAAGAAAAATCAACATAAAATAATTTTCAGTATAAATATACAAGTTTGGTTGGTGCTCATATAGATAAATGAGCACAATAATGTTGTATAATTCTGATAAACTCATGCACATAACCCAAACACTCCGATAATGACATAATAATAGGTGAATAAATTGTTCCCATGTTAATTTTTCAAAATATGCCTCTTTCTCTCTCTCTAAAACAAGAGAGAGAGAGAAGCTACATCTATTTGTCTTGTCACTGGTAGGATAACCGGATATATAGATGACCTCATCCTAAATGATAAACAAAATAAAGGGGAATTCTAAATCATATCTACAGGGCATGGAAAAGGAAAATAAGCGGCCATGGCTTCCAAATGACTCAAGAATCTCAAAATATGATAAGGAACTCGAAGGGTGCATTTTAGTTCCCAGGAAAAAAAAAAAGGGGGGGGGGCCTCCGAAGATTCGTTGAAGCACTCATTTCACACAACACAAAGCCATTAGATGGTTAGATCTTTGATAACTTTATTATAATTATTATTATTATTTTGCCTAAATTTAAATATTATTAATTATAAGTTAGGTGTGTGAAATGACTCCGGGCCCGGGCTAGTGGCCTACCCCAGCTCATATACTGTTCTTCTTCTCCCGTCGTCCATCCCACCTACCCATTTCTAAAATACCAGAAATGCCCTTTTTCTTTTCTTTTCTGCCAAAGATTCCCGCAAAACCAGCAGCAGCGCCGCGGAACGGAAATCGACGGTTTTCTTTTCATCCGTTGGGCTCGACGGATTTTTGCAACGGATGGTGCCAAAACTTCCTACCTCGCTTGCATCACCACGGCTCATCCTCTCGAAGTCGGAGGATATGCCTCCCAAAGTTTCCCATGCCTTCACCCGGCATCCTTCCGTTTTTATTATTTCCTTTAAAACCCGCACCGAAAATATTGGCCAAGGGATAAAACCCCAATGGTTCTCGTCACAATATTATATACAAGGCATTAGATAAACAGTATTTGCAGATTCATTCCCAGGTTCCGTCCAGAGATGTGTCAAATTTGCCTCAAGTGAACACTGCCACCTCCATTTCTTGGAGGATTTATGATGCTTCCCTTCTCTTGAAAAGTCAAATGTAAACTTATTATTCTTGATTGCAGAACATTACACCGGCATGAATGTCAGTAATAAAATGGCAATCACCAAAACGCCTTTACCCCTTCATCAGGCTAGGGACGCACCTTGGCGCAAAAGAGGACTACATTCAGAGTTTCCATTAGCGAGACCAAAATAAAATCCCTGAATTAAGTCAGAAATTAGAACCCATGTCAACCCTTGAAAAAAAAAAAAAAAAAAAAAAAAAAATCCCATCAAACCTTCACCACAACAAAAACTCATCAAACTCTTTTTTTTTTTGAAGTACAAAACTCATCATCATCAAAAACAACCCCAAAGAGTTTGTTTTCTTTTTCCCTTTCACAAAAAAAGGAGAATATATGAAAAATAATTCCATATATTCTTTCATATCCATATCCATATCCATATCGATCGGTTAGTCTTCGAAGCCGGTCTTCTCCCAGACGGCGTTCCGGACCCGGCTCAGGTCCCGGCCCTTCAGGGTCCGGCCGATCCCCTCGTGGACCGAGAACGAGGCGCCCCGGCTCCGCCACAGCAGCTCGTGCGGTGGGATCACCGGCCCACCGCGCACCCCCTCGTCGTCGCCGTCGTCCTCCAAGCTCCTCAAGTTCATGTTGGTGCTGCTGCCTCTGTCCTCCTCTCGCAGTATCTTGGACCAGTCCGGTATGTTCACCGGGAGGGAAGCGGGTGCGGTGGCCCGATCGCGGTTCTCCGCCTTCTTCCGCCCGGACCGGGAGGCGGGAACCGGCTTGCGGTGCTCGGCTGGTCTGGGCTCGAGAGAGCACCCCCAAACGTCGGCCTCGTCGAACTCGTCCGAGCCCAGCCCGGTGGGTTCGGGCCCCCTCACCGGCGCGAATAGCCGGTACGCGTGCTGGCTCCGCCCTGCCATTTTTCTTTTTTTTTTTTCGGTTTTTGGGGGGTGGGGTTGGGGGGAAGGGGAACGGGGGGTTTCCTTTTTCTTTTCTCTAGAAAAATCCTTCTTCCCTCTTTTTTTTTTTCTTTAATTCTTTTCATTTATTTTCTTCTTCATCTTCAACCAAGTTCTCCCTCTTCATTTCTTCGGACGAATGGACCAGAGTGGTATGCTACGCTGCGGAGTACGGAGACAAGGAAAAAGACGAGGATTGAAAGAGGAATGCAGCTGGCCTTTTGTTTCTTCTTAAAGGACGGGTCTTGGGGAGACTTTTATAGAGAAAGATGGCGATGTGGATAAGGTTGTCTCTCTTCCATTTCTACCCTTAATTGTTGCAGTTATTTACCGAAACGCCATTGTGACGGTTCTCAGCGCCTCGTGGCCGGGCTCCGACGTGGAGCCCGGATCGGCTGCTCCGCCGGCTGAATGTAGACGCTATTACTGCGGTACTTGCCTTCTCTCATCGACCAGCAGATGAAAATAAAAACAGATGCAACACGAGAATTCCCGCGACCGTGCCGCTTTGAGATTAGCGCTCTAACTGTGCTCTCTCCGATCTTCGATGAGCATCGATGGGGACTCTGATCGAACCTTTCCGAATGTTGGCAAGCTGTTTTTCCTCAACTCCGATTATAGTTAATTCTTGAGTAAAGGGCATGGTAGCGAATCATTGGTAGTGCTCTGTCTGAACCCACCTTATGCTCCATCTGAACCCGTGCATTTAAATTCGTGCACCGTCTAACTCCGAGTTAATCTTTGAACTTCGTCTTCTTTCGTTTGACAACCTCTCCGAAAGATGGCTGAAGGTGTGGATGAGGCCATGGATGGACGGATGTCTTGGCATCACATAGCGGTCAACTGCTTCGAGTGGGTTTCTTCTTTCCCTTCTTCCATGAAGAAGGGAGAAATGAAGGCTTTCCTGATATTATCCAAATCCCCTCAGTAGCTTTTGAAGAGAAAACCAAAAGATGGAAGAATACGGCCATCTTAGCGAGAAGCATAAGCCAATGGGCTCCATCGGATGCCATCATTTGAAAATTTCGATGAGAAGGAGTTTCTGATGAGGTCGACATTATATGCCTTACCCATTGGTACTACATTTTCCAATTCCATGATCTTGAAGCCAAGGACTTGGTGTTGGGAAGGCCATGGTTCGTTAATGGCCAGCCGATTGCAACGGACGAATGATGATCGGAGTTTGTTCCGTCGGCTGCTTCCTTGGCCTCCATCCTTCTCTGGGTAAGATTACCTAACTTGTCGTTGGAATTTTGGTCTGACATCCTACGAGCTAACCTAGTACTGGCTGGCCAATTCATCTTCTTTGGTTCAGCAATCAAGGATAAGAACAGGGGAGGTTTTGCCCGGACATATGTGCGTGTTGATCTATTACGACCTCTCCGGCCAGGAGTCTGCGTGAAAGGTTATCGTGCTCCCTTCTGGCAGCAGTTTGCCTTTGAGCACGGGATTTGCTCCCGATGCAGATCATGTTGGAAAATATGTTCCAAAGCCAATCGTTTAGACTGTAGACAGTTATGCTCATTGTAATTGTACATAAACTTTATAATAAATAAAAGTAATTTTTGGCAGTTCATCACATTTACATTTTTCTGTAAAAAGCTCTTGTGTGATGGAGTCCTTAGAACTACCTTGCATTCGATATAGAGAGGATATATCGAGTAGTTCTTAAAACGGTTTGCAACTAAAGAATACATTATTATAGGATAACAATGTATCAAGTATAGGTTGATGTATGTCATATAGGTAGGTTGTCCTCCTAACTAAGGAGTGTGAAGATACTGGTATGACATACTGTAAAATGTATGACATTTCATTAAATGTGATCCACCTGCGGAGCTCCCTTCTGCCAAGGGTTGCTTGCGAAGGATATGGATATAAGTATCCCTTGAATCTGATATCACTATGGTAGCTTACAAGCAACTCACTGTGCTTTAGTGCGGGACTACCTAGATTTCTAATCTAGTGACAGAAGGTATATGGTCAAGTACTTATGGAGCAGTAGTAGATCAAAATGAGATTGATCCCTCCAAATAGTTTGGAGTAAATGTCTCACTATGTCTCAACTTAACAGAACCTTGGCTAGGATCACAGAACTTGTAAGGTTGAGGCATATTATGGATGTGTTGATTAAGGGTTGGCAATTAAACCCTAAGTCATCCTGAGTATTATGAGGCCAAAGGGATGAATTATATGGTAACCATATGCCAGAGGATTTAGATTATTGCTTTGTAATCTTCGACCTATCTGGACGTCGGGTGTCATTGTTAGATGGCGACTTCGATTAGTGCTAGAAATATTTTGGTAATATCGGCTTAGTATTCGAACCTATGGGATCACACACCATAGGGGTTTTCTTCCTAATCTAAAGGTTGATTGATGATTGAGTCAAGCCAAATATATTTTTGTTTGGGGTCCAATTGGATTGGACTTAATCATGCACTCTTTTTTCCTTTTATTGCATTCGAATTTGAATTTCAAATTCAAATTTGAATTTTATTGAAATTAGTCTTGAGTTTAAATTTGAAATTCTTTTTAATTTTGAATTTAGAATTTAGATTTAATCTTATGTTGGAGTTTAGAATTTAAATATAGAACTAATTAGAATACATAAAGCTAAATAAGTTTTTCACCTTAACCCTCTCCTCAAATCCCTCCCCTTCTAAAACTTAAAACCTCTCCTCAAGTCCCTCCGTCTTCCAAACCTCTCCCACTCTCCACAAATCCTTCCACCTTCTAAACCTCCTCCGTTCATACTAGCCTTATAAGGGTTATTGTAGGTGTAAAGAAGTTTTTTTTTTTGAGGTTTTCTACTTTAGAAAAATATTTTGTGAGGATTAAGGTTTCAGGTGCTGTCCAAAGGGATAAGAAAGAGATCAGCCTTCATGGCTAAAGAGTCCTAGTGTGAACTACCTATAGAGGCCATACGAGTATGTAGCTTAAAGAGCTCTTTTCTTCAACCATCCAGTTATTTGATAATGATCAAATCATTAACATAAAATGGTTTTATGTTTTGCTTTCTAACTTTTTGATATCATTTACATGCATTATTGTCCTGTTAGTTCCTCATATAGGTAGATAGATAAATCGATTTGATCAATTTATCATTATTTTTTCTGCTTTATAAAATAATAATAATAATAATAAAATTAAAAATAGATCTATTTGCATAGGCTATCTGCTGCACCTCAATGGCCCTTGCTCGCCTTTGCTGGACTCTGAGACTTTCTCTGCTGGTGTCAAATACGGTCCATGGATGGCAGCGATCCCACAGCGGTGGACTCCCCATGGCCAAGTACCAAAGCTGAGGAGGAAGGCTCAGTCTGGGATGGCTTCTCGTTCGATCATGAAGGATGGATGGCAAACGCCGGTGAAGATGGCTCGACGGTGCTTCCACATGGCCGGCCAGCCTTCGGCTTCTCCCATGGCTGGGCTGAATTAGGTGATTGAATGGAATCACGATTGGCACAGTGGCTGAAACTGATACTGTGCCTAAATCTATGCCTGATACTCTAACTGAGAGCAGGAGTTCTTAGCAATCTCTGAATGTTAACTTGGAGATGGTGAACCCCTTCGTCCTTCTTGGCACTGATAAATGGGCTGGTAGGCCTAAGGTCCATAATGATGAATACCCTGGTCCATCTAAGAGGGCCAGGCCTGCGGAGTCGCTCACTCACCGAGTTATCTCCAAAAATGAAAAAGGAAAAGGGAAGTCGCTCACTCACCGAGTTGTCTCCAAAAATGAAAAAGGAAAAGGGAAAGTAAATCCATTAGGATTAAAGATCATACAAGACAAAGTTACCTTCTCAACACCCCCGAATTTACCTCAGGGTCCAATCAATCCGCTGGCATGGGTTCCAAGGTTACTAGCAGCAAGGATGTGACCTCTGTTGGGAAAAAGGATGAGGGTTTCCAATCAACTTAGCGAGAGGGACAACAATATGACTCAATCGTCTCTACCCTCAAAGATGCCATTTTGGGGCAGTGTCATGATAACCAGTTCAGGGCCCCATCCTTGCGGATGATAGAGATGAAAAAAAGTCATGGAGACTAACCATCTGATGGATTGCAATAGCTTGGACCCGAAGGGTGGCACCTCACTTAATGGGTGCCTTCCTGATGCTGATATGTTGGATGATTAGGCTGGGACTCAACCCCCCCCCCCCCCCCCCCAACTATCAAATGAAGATTCGTATTTGGAATGTCAGGGGAGCTCGAAAACCTTCATTTTGCTTCTCCTTTGGGAGACTTATGCAATTACATGATTTTGATATTTGTGTTCTTTTGAAAATCCGATTGTCGGGTGATAGCATGTCCCGATTCAGGAGGCAGGTATCCAGATCATGGTCTTCTTATGCTGTGGAGTCGATGGGTCTATCTAGAGGTATTTTGGCTCTTTGGTGCAATACTTCCATTAGAGTTTATGCATTTCATCGATGCAACCAGCAAGTTGCTCTTATCATCTATGAGGAGACGTCTGCCCCCTGGCTCCTCTCGGATATTTATGCCAGCACTGACTTTCAGAATAGGAGTATTTTTTAGTCAAAGATTCACTCTCTTCTTACTCAGAAAGTTCTAGCCCTCATTGCAGAAGATTTCAATTGCATTGTCGGGGCCAATAAAAAAGGGAGCAAATAGACCGATGGTTCAGTGGATATCTCGGAGTTCAGGACTTTCATCTCTTCTGCTGGTCTGCATGACTTGGGATTCTCATGTCCTCAATTCACTTGGTGTAATAATCGCCAGGGATCTGCACGAGTCTGGAAGAGGTTGGATAGGGCTCTGGCCATGGCCTACTGGCTTCAGAATTATCCATCTACCACTATTACTCATCTATCAAGGATTGCTTCCGATCACTGCCCAATTTTGATATCCACAGATGTGATTGCTCAGTAGCAGAGACAGTTTCGATTGAATAGTTCTGGACTTCCTATTCCTTCGCTCGGACCCTTATTTCTCAGGTATAGCATATACCTGTGAGAGGTAGTGTTACCTACAGGCTATTTAGACACCTTGAGCTAATGAGGTGCAGACTCTCTAGATGGAATATACTGAAGGTTGGGGATATGATTAGGCAAGTAAAGCAGGTGGAAGCTGATATTACTATCCTCCAGACCAAAGAAGATTAGGAGGGCTGCCTTACTGATCATGCCATCACATCTCTCCGGGCTAAGTTAGCTCTTCACCACTCTCTCCTGCAACAGCAGGAAACATTTTGGAGGCAGAGGTCTCGGATACAATGGATTCGAGATGAGGATCGTAATACCAGATTTTTTTATCATGCCATCCTGAAGCGTCGAGCAGCTAATAGGATTCGGCAACTTGCTGATGAGGCGATACATTATTAGGAAGATATTCACATTATCAGGGATTAGCTATTTTACTTCTTTCAGTCTAAATGGTCGGAGCGCACTAGTGAGGGGTTTCCTGTCCACCCAGTCCCGACTGCTAAGAAGGTCTCAGCTGAGGAGAATGACCTTCTTATCAGGCCGATTATAGCTGATGAGATACGGATGGCTATTTGGGATCTTTGGCCTGACAAGGCTCCTAGGCCTGATGGGTTTTCGCCTTTCTTCTTTCACTATTATTGGACTATAGTGAGCTAGGATGTTGTGTAGGCTATACAAAATATTTTTCAGGCCAAATCCATTCCTGCTGATTGGAACCAGACTTTCATTACTTTAGCACCTAAGTGCTCTGATGCTTCCATCCCTCAGCACTTTTGGCCCATCATCCTTTGCACTACTTTGTACAAGATCTGTGTGCATCTTATAGTCACCCGCCTGCAGAAGGTGATACCTCACCTCATTTCTGCTGAACAAGATGCCTTTATCAGAGGATGCTACATTACTGACAATATCTTCATTGTCCAGGAATTCATGCATGACCTCCAGAGATCCTCAGCCCGCTAGTGTCTCATGACTGTTAAGTTAGATATGGAGCGAGCTTATGACAAGGTGAGCTGGGCCTTTCTGTATTGCATTCTTCAAGAATTTGGGTTTGACAGCCTTTTTATAGATTGGATCATGGCCTGCATTTATAGGCTGTCATTCTCTCTTATCATTAACGGTAGTCAGACTGATTTCTTCCATTTTGCTATTGGGTGCGTTAGGGATGCCCCCTTTCCTGTTCATCCTTGCTGCTGACGATCTATCTCGTGCGTTCTCCAAGACACATGATGATCTTTGCATTGCCCCTTTTACTACGGGGCCTAATGGTCCCTCGGTCTCCCATCTTTTGTTTGTTGATGATTGCTTATTACTGGACCAGGCTACTATCCACAAAGCGGCGACCTTTGCTTCCATTATTCAACTCTACTATCAGGCCTCTGGTCAGAGAGTAAATCTACACAAGTTTATGACCTATTTTAGTCCGAATACGACTGCTATAACAAGAGAGGTAATTCTCCTAATTCTAGGCATTACTACTCAGACTAACCGGCTATCTTATCTGGGAATCCATATTACGGGAAGATAGCCATGATGTAGTGACTACATTGACTTAGAGCGTCGGGTCCGTGACCATCTTAATGGCTGGCAGGTCACGGGATATCCATGATGGCGAGGATTACCCTTCTACGCTCGGTTCTCACCTCTCTTCCTCTTTATCTTCTAAGGCAAATCCCAAAAGATACTTCTCTTCCTCCAACCACATTGCTTGCAAATAGGGCCATTAGTTAACTTGGCATCCTGTTCGGTTACCTTCTTCAAACCCAACTGATCAATCTCAAATAATATTTCACTTCCAGATCTAATAGGGGGTGCTTCTTTAGTCACTATCTTATTCTTCATAAATGATGTTTTGTTCCATCGGAATGGATGGTCTTGAGGTAAGAACTTACAGTGGTTGTCAAACCATGATTGTTTTCTACTCTCTGAACGAGTAAAAGCATATGTCTGATTGATACAATAAGGACAAGCTAACCTTTCAGTAGTACTCCACCCAGACAACATTACATATGCAGGAAAGTCAACAATTGTCCACATAAGAGCAGCACGCATTTGAAAATTTTGTTTCATTGAAATATCATAAGTCAGCACACCATCAAGCCATAAATGATTAAGTTCTGATATCAGTGGTTATAAGTAAACATGCAACTTATCCTTAGGATTAGTTGGCCCAGGAATCAATACAGTTAAGAACATGTAAGCATCCTTCATACACAACCAAGATGGCAAATTGTACGGAGTCACAATAACCAGCCAAGAAGAATATTGTTGTCCAGATTGCCCAAATGGTTGAAAACCATTAGTGGAAAGATCCAATCGAACATTTCAAGTCTCTGATGCAAATTTTGGATGGTTATCATTAAAATGTTGCCATGCAGGGGAATCGAAAGGGTGGCACATAACCCATCTTCAATTTCATGCTCAGCATGCCACCTCATTTTCGATGTTGTAGCATTTGATGCAAACAATCTTTGCAATCTAGGAGTGAGGGGAAAGTAGTACATCTTTTTATCAGGAATCACTGTTTTGCTACCTCGACGTTGCTTCTTGTATCAAGGATGACCACAAAACTTACAAGTAATCAACATTCTGTTTCACCCTAGTATATCATGCATCCATTTTTACAACAGTCAATCTTTTCAAATGGAAGACCCATTCCTTCTATTAACTGCTTTGTTCTATTAAAGTTTTCAGCTACCAGACTTCCTTCAGGAGTAATATCTTTCATTAATCGAACCATGTCATCAAAATTATGTTCAGACATATGGTATTCTGACTTCATATGCATCAATTGAGCAACAAACGATAACTGTGAATGACTTCTACATCCAGGGTATAAGTCCTCATCTGCAGCCCTAAGCATATCATAAAACTTCTGGGCCTCCGGATTCGGTGTTTCTTCCATGTAAGTTGGATTTAATGCATGACCAGCTGCATCCATAACCATGGAATGGTACCGATTGGATGATTATGTATGATCAATTGCAGACCCATGTAAAGACCAATAATAATAATCCAGTACAAAACCATTTCTATACAAATGCAACTTAACTGTATTCACTTCATGAACATGCGATTCTGACACTTGCGATGATTACATGGACACCTTATCCTATCATTGCCCATCATTTCTGGATGACTGCATGCAAATTCTATGAATTGTCTCATACCAATCATAAACTCTTGATTCAAAAGGCCATCTTTCAATCGTTTATACATCCACTGACGATCCGGTCTCATTTTTTATATATAATTCTAACTGAAATAGTGAACATATATAGATTAGTATTTTAAACTGAGTTTACTAAATATGATTACATATATAACGACTAATTGAAATGGTAGCACAACTTGTCTCAGATCCAAATTTTCAACAAATAAATAAAGAAACAAAAAACAATCGACTAGCTTATGAATCAACTATCAACTCCACCGTCTAACCTATTTAAAAAAAAATCTAAACAAAATAGAGTAATAAAATAAAATAATAATAAAAGAAAGTAAAGAGAATGAATCAACAGTAAATAAGATTCAGAAAATGAAAAAAATCACACCAAGGATCAGGGAGGTGGCAGAATCCTTCTGCAATCGCTGGTGCTGCTACTCTTTTTTTTCTGGCTTTGAAAGATGAAATAGCTAACATGCTATCTCTAACTGGAGGTCAGCTGAAGACATACAATTGAATTTAAGGCAAGGTTAGGGGTCTTGACAGCTGCTAATCGTCTTAATCTAAGGCCATGATGACATTTAAGGTTAGAGTCAATATAATTAGCTCATGACCCAGAAAATATACAATTAGACTGTAAAGAATACAAAATAACATTCCATGATCATTCAAAGATCGATCAAATTATGAGCCAATTGCATCGAAGTTATATATATCAAACAACTATTCAAAAAGGGAAGAAAAAAAGATATCAACTGTTACTTGGATCAGTAACTGTTACTTGGATTAGTAAGATGATCTAAAACCTTAGACACTTACACTTGATTTTATATGATGATCTAAATCCTTGATCCAGTTAGCTCACCAACTTAAAACTAAACATACGAATAAATAACTTAAAAAAAAAAACATAAGCCAACTATTTCCACAAGAACTATCAAAAATCCAGGACAGATGCACAGGCCAAAGAACGTATAACAAAAAAAGGCTAATATCAGAATTATTAAATTATCCAAACCCTTGATCCCAGGCACACCATGACCGTACTAATTCAATTAGACATCGAAGCCCTAGATTCAACTCAAGAATCCAAAAACAAATAATCGACTTATAGGCAACTATCCTTTCCCTAAAGATCGATCAAAACCATAATACAATAACATGAAATAGATCTAGATGCACCCTTAAAACACCATAATTGAACAATTGAAACCATAGATCGGATACAATATCATATTAATTAGAAAAAAATATACACACAAAGGGATGCGAATACCTTGAGAGAGCTGGAGTGGGAGACGAAAGAGAGATCGAAGGGGAGCATTCCCAGAAGAACAGGGTGGAGGTCATCCATGGATTTAAGGTCAGTCATCCATTTTTTTTCTAACCAACAGTCATTGCTGGATCTAATTTCTATGAGATGCTCAGTTGATAATCTTGGCCTAAAACACCCTTAAATCCAATGAAACCTTCTTGAAATAGAGGTAAAACCGGGCTAAAATCAAAATCTATACTCCGGTCTGCCAGATTTAAGGAGCAAAATGATAAATCTCAGCTGATTACTAGAGTTAATACCTTCCTAAAGTAGAGCATGGCATAATCCCTTTTTAAACAGTTGAAACTTGGCTAACATGAACAACCAGTCGATGAGATTATGGACCGCAAGGTTTGAAATAAGGAGGAGATGAGAATGGAAGTTTACCGATGATGAATCAGTGATCAGACCGTAGGAAGAAAGCTTAACTCTTCTATTAGGGTTGAGGATGGAGATGAGCAGCTGATTCGACCTATTCACCGAGCTTTGGAGAGGAGCGATTCGATCTATTCAGGAGAGAATGAGGAGATCCGCGGTTTGAGGGAAAAAAGCAAACCCCATGCGCGACAATAAAGAAGCTTAGCGATGGAACTTTTTCCGTCGCTAAACCTCAGGTGCGATAAAAAAAGAACCTTAGCGATGGAAATTTTTCCGTCGCTAAACCCAGGCACGAAAAAAAAATCTTAGCGATGAAAAAATTTTCGTCGCTAAACCCAGGCACGAAAAAAAAAAAGAAGCTTAGCGATGGAAATGTTTCCATCGCTAAACCCCAGGCACGAAAAAAAAAGATTAGCGATGGAAATATTTCTGACGCTAAACCCCAAGCACAAAAAAAAAAGCTAAAACCATGATAAAAAGAATTGAAACTTAGCAATGAAAATTTTTCATCGCTAAAATCAGGATAAAAAATTTAAACTTAGCGACGAAAATGTTTCGTCACTAAAACTAAGGTAAAAAAATAAAACTTAGTGATGGAAAATTTCTGTCACTAACGTTAGTGATGGACAATTTCCGTTGCTAAAATTAGGATAAAAAAATTAAACGTAGCGATGAAAATATTCCGTCGCTAAAAATCATAGTAAAAAAAATTAACGTAGTGATGAAATATATTTCTGTCGCTAAAATTAGGCTAAAAAAATTTAAATTTAGCGACGAAATTTTTTGTTGCTAAAACTAAGGTAAAAAAAATAAAACGTAGTGACGAAAATGTTTCAACACTAATTCGTCGCTAACGTTAGTGATACTTAGTGACGGAAATTTTTCGTCGCTAAAGTTAGTAATGGAAATTTTCTTTCGCTAATTTGATGCTAAATATTTTTGTTAGCGATGGAAACATGTCCATCACTAAAATAATCTAGTTCTATTGCTTTCACTCACTGATCCGTCGCTGATCCGAAGCTATTTGCTACGAATGTAGATCCGTCACTAAATTTCGTCGCTATTCCGTTCTTTTCTTGTAGCGTGGTTTCCCGGAGGACTGCTCTATTGAGCGACATTCGAAGGACAATCCGGCAGCAAGGCGCTATTGGGTTGGCATAACCTACAAGATTGGTTATTGCAAAACTTGCTTATTTTCATTGATGATGTTGTATCTCTTCACAGGGTAGTAAAAAAAGTCATATCCTTCTCTAAAGAATACACACTCTATGGTTTTGCTTCTGATTTTGATAGCTCTGGCCACTAGGGCTCTTTTGCTGCTTCGGCAGTGATCTATCGTACGGTCTTCATATCTTGGGAGCCCTCTTTAAGGTTTGTCAAAATCAATTTTGATGGGAGTATTTGGGGAAGATGTGTAGGCTCAGCACTTATTATCCATGGGACTGATGGAGCAATGTTAGCGGCGGATGGCTTCAGTCTCTTAGACTCCTTAGTTCCCCTGGCTGAGCTTTATGCAGCTTGGGCAGGTATTTCGTTCGCCACTCGTATCCTTCATGCTTATTTTCTCTTCATCAAGGGGGACTCTACTACTGTCATCCGATGGGTTCGGTAGGATTACTGTGATCATGTTCCAAGCAACCCTTTATTCCATAATATCTAGTCTATCCTTCGGAAGGTTCATATAGTCCAGATCCATCATGTTTATCGGAAAACCTGATATTGCGGTGGATTGGGTGGCGGCCTCTATGGCCTATCACTCTGGATTTTGAATTTAGAAGCAGAAAGACCTATGCTCTATTGTACTAAAGCAAATTTTATTTTTTAATATATCAAAATTGACTTGCATTTAATTAGTGTGATAATTCATTTGTAAAATAAAAAATAATTAAAAAACAAACAGATCGATTGTGTTAGTGACTGCTGATGCTACCAAGTCACTTGTGATGAGCGCTGGGCGTGCTAAGATCTTCGGGGGCCTCCAAGGAGGTGGAAAGGTCGCCTTCTTCCTCCGAAACCTGCAAGAAGTCCCCGGGCCGGTGGTTCCAGTGAGGACCCTCCGACGCTCAAGTCAGTGAGCTTGTAGAACAGGAATGTATTGTGTGTGGGTCTTTTCTTTTAGAGAGAAGAAGAGAGGATCTCCCGCCCTGAGCTCGGGGTCCTCTTTTTATACCTGTCTAGGGGGTTCCTTTTTTCTCGTTCCGTTGGAACCGTCGAATCTTCCTTGTTAGAATGAGCTTCCGCGAACGACATATAGGTGAGCCGTTGCTGAATGGACACCGTGTATGTCGGCAACTGTGGGGCATGCTAGTATTTGCCTGTGATTTTGGTGAGCGAGATACATGGTAATGGATGTCTCAAATATCGGGGTCCGATACCTAAGGTAGGCTTTAGTGTACTTAGGAAAATAAGGCACCAAGTTAAAGTCGGAGCCGAAGTCGGAGACCGGAGCTAGATACCGAAGCCGGAGACCGGAGCCAGATACCGAAGTCGGAGGCCAGAGCCGAAGGCCAGGGCTGGAGGCAGAGGTCGGAGCCAAAGGCCGGAGCTGGAGGCCGGAGCCGGATGTCGGAGCTGACGCTGGAGGCCAGAGCTGGAGGCCGGAGCTGGAAGCCGGAGTCTGATGCCGAAGCTAGAAGCCGGAGTCGGATGCCGGGGCTAACACTGAAGGCCGGAGCTGGAGGCCAGATGCCGGAGCCAACGCTGGAGGCCGGAGCTGGAGGCCGGAGCCGGATGCCTGAGCCGACGCTGGAGGCCGGAGCCACAGGCCGGTGCCGAAGCCAGAGGCTGGAGCTGAAGGCTGGAGCTGGAGGTCGGAGCCGGATGCTGGAGCCGATGCTGGAGGCTGGAGCTGGAGCTGAAGGCCGGAGCCAGAGGCCGGTACCGGATGCCGAAGCCGACGCTGGAGGCCGGAGCCAAAGGCCGGAGCTGGAGCCAGAGGCCGGAGCTGAAGGCCGGAGCCGAAGCTGAAGGCCGATGTCGGATGCCGGGGCGAGAGTTCCAACATCCAAAAAATGAGTTATCACATCATTTTATTCCGGGAATTGCGCAGGGCGTTATGATGCTGCCTAGAGGAGGTGATCAGCCACATCAGATACCCTCCCACCCCTAAGATGGGTGGGCGTTCAGTTGCCAGCGAAAGGGGTGTTAATATCCACTAGGCGGCTGATCTCCGTACCATTATTTCGTCCGTTCAGGCTATTGGGATTGGGAAGATTTTTCTCGGACGAGAAGTTGTAAAAAGGTGAGCATCATCATTGCGGTAATATCACTGCCACCTCTTTATTGGCGGTGTTTTTCGCGTTTCTCGCACTAAGGGGCTACCGAAGCGGTTTCCAGTGGAAAGCGGACACATGGCCAGATCGGACAACCACGGGATGATTTAAATGGGGTTATAAAAGGAAAAGATCGTTCTTATCCTCCAATCTTCACCTTTTTCTCACGTTGCAACCTCCTACCTTTAATCTGCAAGCGTCCGTTTATCTCCTGTTTCCGTTCCTCCCGTGCTCCTTCTCCTTCAATCCCGGTTCAAGCTTTTTAGGTTAGTTCCCATGGCTTCTTCACCTTCTTGCTCTATTTCTGATTCTAGGGATCGTTCCCCTGTTCCTTCCCAACCTTTTGCTTCCTCATCGACTCAGTGAACCACATCATCTTCTGACCATGCTTCCTTAGAACGGCGGCGAACGACCGGACATCCCGTAGTTAGGAACCGTCTGGCCGTTGGACGGCCCCTCCCTGGCGCCGTCCGACTATCGCCGGTCCCTCTAGCACTGTCAAGGAGTCCCCCGAATGGACCGCCTCCACTATGTCTGCTCAAGACATAGTGAACCTCGGAGCCAAGTATAATTTTCCTCCTAATCTACGTCTGTCCTACCCCACTCCTAATGACAGGGTAACCTCTTCCCGTTCCGAAAGGGTTGCCTTGTACGGAGCTTTCTTTAAGGCGGGACTTCGATTACCCATTCACCCTTTCATCCTCAACTTTCTAGATAGATATTCTTTAACACCCTTCCAGTTAGTCCCTAACTCCATCCGAACCATCGTCGGCTTTATGACTCTTTATCACCTGCAAGGCATAGAAGTTAGCATCTCCTTATTTCGTAGTTTCTATACCCTCCGCAAGCAAGCAGGTTGGTGGTCCTTTACCCCTAGATCCACTAGGATCCTCAGATTGTATCTTCCCACCTTTATCAAAGGGTGGAAAGATAAGTTCTTTTTTGCCAATGTCGAGGGGGTGAGTTGAAACTGGGGAACACCAAATACCGACGCTAATAGGGATTCTTCCATCCTCCCAAGGGATCAATTGGAATTTGGGCAGCTTCTGACTGTCGATATCCCTCGGTGCAATCAGATCCTGACCGAAGAAAACCTCTGTCTCGCCGGCCTTATTCCATCCAGTGGTGAGCATTTAATTACTCACCTCTTTTCTCTCTTCTTCTTTCTTCTGTTTTTTTAACTCCCTTCCTTCTTATTTTTTGATATAAGAATGGCACCGTCACTTCGTGAGATCAGGCAAGCTGTTAGGAGGAAGCGGAAAGCAAAGGGGAATGGGGCCCCTGCCGAGAGGAGGGCCATCGCCAAGATTACCAGGAGGGCCGATGCTGGAAGGGCCGACGCTGGAAGAGCCGACGCTGGAAGGGCCGAGGTCGTGGAGCCCTCGCGCGGGCGCGAGGCGGTAGGAGCCCAAGCCGACGAGGCCGTAAGGAATGAAGTGGTAAGGGCCGAGGCCAGCAAGGAATTAGGGCGGAGCGAGGCAGGAGGAAAGGATTTGCCCTCACCAGCACCGGCTCCCCCTCCCATTATTCTGCTCGATCCCTCTCCGGAGCGAGTTGTTAAAGCACCGTCACCCCCGCCCAAGCCGTCGAAGCGGAGCCGCCCATTCAACTACAAAGCCGACTCTAAAAGCCGCCTTACCTCCCAAAGGGGCGACAACCGAGGCACCCCCACCAGCAAAGGTGCCAGAGGGAGCAGAATCGGAGGTAGAGTCCTCACACGGCTTGTTGGAAGATTATTGAAAAATTATATGACCCAATCTTATTGATTTGATGATTACTAAAAGCCATGAGTATGATAAAAGATGCAATGAGTTTATTTACATGTGCAATGAATTTATTTGAACAATCAATGAGATTGTTAAAGTTTGACATTAATCATTTTGAAAGTAACTTCAAGCTCAATACTTTAAGCTTTCAAAAAGAAATTTTGTAATTCGTAGATTAATCAATGAGTTTTTGGAATACTTCTTGAATTAATTCTTAATGTCAATTTTATAGAATTCAAGTCAAAACAATGATTTAAAATGAATCTGGAACGATTTAAAGTCAATCAGAAAACTTTCTGATTTTTGATACGTTCCGGAGCCGACTCTTGAGTTTCAGAGTCGACTCCCCTCAGAGAACAGAAATGTCTATCTGTCTCGAGTCGACCCACGTAATTTCATGAGTCGACCCCCGATTTTGTCGAGCCGACTCCATGACTGTGCGAGTCGACTCCGCTCAGACACCAGAGGTGTATTTTTCTGAGCACTTCGCGAGTCGACCCCAACTTTTCATGAGTCGACCCCCGACTTTCAGGAGTCGACACTTTACTTTTGGTGAGTCGACCCCATGACTTTCTAAACATTTCTATTTTTAGTATCACGAGCTCGAGCCGACTCGGGAAAAGCATGAGTCGACTCCAGCAAATCTGGGTGAAATTTTTACGGATGCCAACTCAGCTCCAACGGTAAGTTTTTTGATTAACGGCTATTTTTCTTTGTCTCTAACGGCTATATTCTTGCAGAATCTATAAATAGAGAAGCTGTTTTCAAATCAAAAGAGACGAATAGAGAGATATTTATTTCAAAGAAAAAGAAGAGAAAAATCGAAAAAACAGAGCTTCAGTTGAAAAAATCCGTGATTCAAAATAGAGTGAAAGAAAGAGTGTGAAATCAAAGGAAGTTCCTTCTGTGTTCAAGCTCAAATCCAAGGAAGCTTCTGAAGAAAATCCAAGTGCTATTCAAGAGTATCTCAAGAGATTTTCAACACTCAAAGAAAAGAGGAAAGCCCAAATCAACTCCAACACATCTTCCGTGAAGAATCCAAGCTGAGGCCTGGTTCTACACTTCAAAGGAGTTGAAGAAAAGAAGAAAAGCTCAAAGCCAACCAACTGCAAATCAGGCTTATCTAAACTCTATTCTTACATTTGTTTATCTGCTCATTAAGGAGCCTTGTAACTAAACAAACATATTTCTATTCTTTGTGACTAGCTCAATCTGGGGGATTGAACTAGAGGAGGTAGTCTTACCTCAGTTCAAGCTTGGTTAAGCTTGGGTTTAAGGGTTTTTGTGCTGGTGAGCCCTTGAAAACCAGCTGGGTTCGTTGTGCGCCCGGGAAAACAACAAGTTTGAGTTGTGAGCTTGTAAAACAACTCTGCTGTAATCTAGGGTGATTATAGTGTGGACCCAAGTGAATCTTGGGAGTGGACGTAGGTGTTGGATACACCGAACCACTATAAAATCTTTTGTGTTTGCCGTGTTCTATTGTCTCTTCTCTATCTCTGTTTTATTCACTGCAATTTATATTTACTTTGCATTTGCCTTCATTCATCTCAAGCTAAATAATTTAAAAGGCTAATTTTTAAAGAACCCAATTCACCCCCCCCCCTCTTGGGTTGTCATCTGGGCCAACAATTGGTATCAGAGCTAGTGCTCATTAGATTTTGATCACACGATCAAGAGCTAAAGTTCCAAATGGCAACACAAGTTGGTTCTTTTGCTGAAGGTCATTCTACGAATAGACCTCCACTTTTTAATGGCTCAAATTATTCTTATTGGAAAGCTAGAATGAGGATATTCATTCAAGCTTCTGATTATGAGCTATGGGGTGTTATAATCAATGGACCTAGTACACCCACACATGTTATAGATGGCACTATTGTTCCTAAGCCCGAAAGGGACTGGAATGATAATGATAGGAAAATGGCACAGCTTAATGCTAAGGCCATGAATGTTTTATATTGCTCCTTAGATGCTAATGAATTCAATAGAATCTCCACATGTAATTCCGCAAAGGAGATTTGGGATAGACTAGAGGTTACCCATGAGGGTACCAATCAAGTAAAAGAATCTAAAATTAATATTCTTGTTCATAAATATGAATTGTTTAGCATGGAACAATCTGAAACCATTGCATGCATGTACACTAGATTCACTGATATTGTAAATGGTTTGAAAAGTCTTGGTAAGACATATACTAACTCTGAACTTGTTCGGAAAATTCTTAGGTCATTACCAAGATCATGGGAAGCAAAAATGACTGCAATCCAAGAAGCTAAGGACCTCAACACTTTACCCTTAGAGGAGCTTCTAGGATCCCTTATGACCCATGAGCTGACTATGAGGCAGCATGTTGAGGAGGATTCAAAGAAAAAGAAAGTATTGCCCTCAAAGCTGCAAAAGAAGAAGAGAGCAGCAGTGATGATGATGATGATAATGATGAAGAGACTGCTCTCTTAGCAAAGAAATTTAAGAGATTTATGAGGAGAAAGAAACCCTTCCACAAGAAAAAATTTGGAGCTAAGTGGGAAGGAGAAAAGGATAAGATAAGGACAAGGACAAGAAAAAGAGAAAGACCCCTTGACGTGCTATGAGTGTAATAAACCGGGGCACTTTAGAAATGAATGTCCTAGATTGAAGAAAGCCTACAAAAAGAAAAAGAAGGCTTATATGGCGACTTGGAGTGACAGCGAGGAATCTTCTTCCGAAGAAGAAGAACAAAAGGAAGTCGCAAACGTATGCTTTATGGCGGACGACAACGATGAGGTAAGTTCCGACAACCCTTGCGATGAATTTGCCTTTGATGAACTTTTTGATGCTTTAATGAACTTGTTGGGATTTCAAAGTTTTGAAAAAGAAATACAATTTTGAAAAATGAAAACTTAACTTTCATTCAAGAAAAGAAAATCTTAACAATGAAATTAAGAAACTTAAATCTGAAAATGAAATTTTAATGAATGAAAAGGAATCAATCTCAAATGAAAAAGATAAACTAAAGAATGAGGTTGAAAAACATAAAAACATAGTTGATAAGTTTACATTAAGTTCAATTAAATTAGACATGTTATTAAATAGTCAAAAAGCAGTTTTTGACAAAGCCGGATTAGGATATAACACTTTAAGAAAACAAAAATCACTTAAAAATATTTTTGTAAGTGCTGGCCAAAGTAATTTTACATGCTTTAAATGTAATCAAACAGGACATAAATCTTATGAATGTAAAATTCTAAAACCTAATAAAAACTTAATATTAAAGGAAAGAAAATATGGGTTCCGAAAGGAACAATATTTGTTGGTACTAACCATGAAGGACCCAAGAAAGCTTGGGTACCTAAACATAAAGTCTGATTTTATTGCAGGAATGTCTTGTGGCCAAGAGATCAAAGAGAAAGTGGTATCTTGATAGTGGCTGCTCAAGACATATGACGGGTGACAAAGAAGAATTCATCACCCTAGAAGAAAAGAAAGGAGGAGTTGTTACATTTGGCGACAATGGCAAAGGCCAAATCTTGGGGTTTGGTAACATTCAAATAACTCCCTCCACATTTATTGAAAATGTACTTTATGTTGATGGTTTAAAGCATAACTTAATTAGTATAAGTCAATTATGTGACAAAGGTTTTAAAGTTCATTTGAATCTTCTTTATGCACTGTAGCTAATCCCATTGATAATAGCATTGTTTTTATTGGAAATAGAAATGGCAATGTATACATGATTGATTTAGACAAATTGTCTACTAATAATCATTGCTTAGTTGCAAATAATGCTAATATGAATGAGATGGTTGGTTGTGGCATCGAAGATTAGGTCACGCAAGCACACACTTGATTTCAAAACTAATTAAATGGATTTAGTAAAAGGTTTACCTAAATTAGATTTTGAAAATAACAAAATATGTGATGCATGTCAGTTTGGAAAACAAACAAGAAGTTCTTTCAAATCTAAAAATATTGTTTCAACTTCTAGGCCTTTAGAGCTACTTCACATGGACCTTTTTGGACCAACTAGAACCACAAGTCTAGGAGGAAAGAAATATGGTCTTGTGATAGTAGATGATTACTCTAGATTCACTTGGGTAATGTTTTTAGCTCACAAAGATGAGACTTTCTCGATATTCATGAAATTCTTCAAGAAAGTAACAAATGAGAAAAACACTACCATAGTGTCTCTAAGAAGTGATCATGGAACTGAATTTGAAAATCACTTATTTGAAAGTTTTTGCAATGAAAATGGTATTAATCATAATTTTCTGCACCTAGGACCCCACAACAAAATGGTGTAGTTGAAAGGAAAAATAGGACTCTAGAAGACATGGCCCGTACCATGCTATGTGAAAGTAAACTCCCGAAATACTTTTGGGCGGAAGCTATTAACACAGCATGTTACATCTTAAATAGAGCTTTAATAAGACCTATTTTAAAGAAAACACCTTATGAATTATGGCATGATAGAAAACCCAATATAAAATATTTTCATGCATTTGGTTGTAAATGTTTTGTTCACAATAATGGTAAAAACAATTTAGGCAAATTTGATGCTAAATCTGACGAAGGAATATTCTTAGGATACTCAATAACTAGTAAAGCATATAGAGTATTTAACAAGAAAACTTTAGTTGTTGAAGAATCAATTCATGTAGTTTTTGATGAATCTTTAGCTACTCGTTCTGAAAAATTTGATGATGATGAAGATACAAACATAATTGAGAAAGATCTTGAAAAATTAAATATTGATGTATCTTTAGATCAAGATCAAGACGCTAAAGATAATGATTCACCTAAGGATGATGATACTAACGCTAATCATAATGATGTAGATCTACCTAGGGATTGGAGATATGCTTATAGTCATCCTAAGGAATTGATTATAGGTGATCCATCTCAAGGAATAAGAACTAGATCATCCATGAGAAACATTAGTAATCATCTTGCATTTGTATCACAAATTGAACCTAAAACTATTGAAGAAGCTGAAAAAGATAATAATTGGATGTTAGCAATGCAAGAAGAATTAAATCAATTTACAAGAAATAATGTATGGACCTTAGTTGAAAGACCTAAAAATCATTCGGTTATAGGATCAAAATGGATATAGAAATAAACTAGATGAAAATGGCATAGTAATTAGAAACAAAGCTAGATTAGTTGCAAAAGGATATAATCAAGAAGAAGGCATTGATTTTGATGAAACCTTTGCACCAGTAGCTAGATTAGAAGCCATTAGACTATTACTTGCATTTGCATGTCATATGAATTTTAACTTATTTCAAATGGATGTAAAAAGTGCATTTTTAAATGGATTTATAAATGAAGAAGTATATGTAGAACAACCACCAGGTTTTGAAGATCACGAATTTTCAAATCACGTTTTTAAATTGCACAAAGCATTATATGGTTTGAAACAAGCACCTAGAGCTTGGTATGATAGATTAAGTAAATTCTTAATTGAAAATGATTTTATAAGAGGAAATGTTGATAAAACTTTGTTTTTGAAAAGAAAAGGTAAAGATTTATTAGTAGTTCAAATATATGTTGATGATATTATTTTTGGTGCTACTAACAATACTCTATGTCAAGATTTTGCCAAGTTAATGCAGGGCGAATTTGAAATGAGCATGATGGGAGAACTCAACTTCTTCCTTGGACTCCAAATCAAACAAAGCAAAGAGGGAATCTTCATCAACCAAACAAAATACACAAGAGAAATCCTAAAGAAGTTTGGTATGGAATCAATTAAACCCCTCGGAACACCAATGAGTCCTTCATGCAAGCTGGACAAAGATGAAGAAGGTAAGAAGATTGATCAGAAATATTATCGAGGTATAATCGGATCCCTACTTTACTTAACTGCAAGTAGACCAGACATAATGTTTGCTGTTTGCTTATGTGCTAGATTTCAGTCAGAACCTAAAGAATCACATTTAATTGCTGTTAAAAGAATACTAAGATATGTAAGTGGAACAAAAAATGTAGGTTTATGGTATTCTAGAGACTCCACATTAAATCTGATTGCATACACTGATTCTGATTATGCTGGATGTAAGTTAGATAGAAAAAGCACAAGTGGTGCATGCCAATTCTTAGGAAGTAACTTAATCTCATGGTTTAGCAAAAAGCAAAATTCAGTTGCATTATCAACTACTGAAGCTGAATATGTAGCAGCTGGAAGTTGCTGTGCTCAAATCCTATGGATTAAGCGACAACTTGAAGACTATGGTATCACACTTGATAAAACACCTATAAGATGTGATAACACAAGTGCAATTAATCTAACAAAGAATCCAATTCAACATTCAAGAACCAAACACATAGAAATTAGATATCATTTTATAAGAGAACATGTAGCAAATAATGAAATATGTCTTGATTATGTTAACACTGAAGAACAATTAGCAGACATATTTACAAAACCTTTAAGTGAAGAAAGATTCTGTTATCTTAGAGGAGAGTTAGGGATTTGTGATCCATTAGAATGAATTTGAAACCCCTAAGGAAATTTTATCTAAGATTCTTTCAAATCCTTGATCTTTAAGGAAATCTTATCTAGAATTCATATCTAATTGATCCATTCATATTCAATGATTATTTTATCAATTTTCATGATCAAATTCCGGACACATTTCAGAAATTTCATGTTTTTGCTCTGAAATGGTCTCGGAGCCGACTCGGTGAGTATCGGAGTCGACTCCTGGTTTCGACTGAAACTCTCGGGTCGACCCCTTCTCGGCGCGAGTCGACTCCACTTCGGGATGGTTTTCTGTGACTGTCCGGAGTCGACCCCTTGCTTTGCGCGAGCCGACTCGAAGTGGTCCCAGGTTGATTTATCTAGGGCAGAGTCGACTCGCCGTTCATTTCAAACTTTCCAATCTCTCAAAATACTCTCTCCAAATATCTCCAGACCTTCCAAATTCCCAAAATCACTGATTAATCCTTCCAATCGACCAATGGCACCCAAAACTCGAGGTTCCAATCTTGCTGCGGCCGGTGTGAAGAGGAAGAGAGCCGTGAGGAAGACGGTGAGGCGTCCGGTGCGTGAGCCTTCTCCAAGCACGGATTCTACTTCATCATCTTCAACCCCCAATGCTTCTCCAGCCACTACTACTTCCAGGTAGATAGATTAGCAGATAGAATCATTACCACGGGTAGAAAAGTGGATTTTGAACTTTTTGAGGCAGAGGGATTTTTATTAGGGAGACAATTGATAGAGATGGGATGGGAGAAGATATGTTCACTGGATTGCCCTTATCCCTCTCTAGTAAAGGAGTTTTATAAGAACTTGTCGAGAGGAGATCATGGTCTCATAAGCACAGTGAGAGGAAATAGGATCTCTGTGACTGTAGAGCTTCTGTCTAGACTATTGGATCTACCCTTATCAGGGACTGCCACATTTTCTTCTGAAGACCGAAGTCCTGCTCTTGCTAGATTATTAAACCGGGATGTTGTCGGTTTGAAGAGTTTTGCCAACCAATTATCATTAGAACTGAGATTGCTTCATAACATTTGCAGTAGGATACTTTTTCCAAAAATAGGAAGATTTGATTATGTATCTGAAAGGGACATTTTGTGATGGATGCTATTGTTACGGGCAAACCAATAAACCTTCCCAGTATGATTCTTTGGTACATTGCTGACTGTGGAGGAAAAAGAAAGTCTAGCCTGCCCTATGGTATGATTCTCACCAAGATCTTCAGAGTCAAGGAATTGTTATATCTGACAGTGAGCCAATGAGGAACCTGAGGCATACAGACTTTTATAGCTTGGCCACCATTCATCGGATGGGTTTTATTAAGAAAAATGGAATATGGGAGAGGAAAGGATTAGTAGAAGAGAGAGCTACGGATGTTGATGCACCAGGTCCATCAGTTAGACAATCCTCACCTGCACCTCCGAGCCCTCCTACTTCAGCACCTGCTCCTACACCTGCTCAGTTATTTGATCAAGCTTCATCCTCTTCTGCTGGCTTCTCAGATCTACAATTAAAGCAACTCAAAGGACTTTTAGATCAGTCAGAAAAATTAAAGTCTGAGTTTGAATTTAAGTTCATGAACCTAAAGGAGACTCTATATTCATTGGATGAAAGAATCACTAAAATTGAGTCTACTCTCAGCACCTCTTCAATGTCTTTAAGTGGAGATCTCAAGAACATTTTTGAAGAACTTAAAGATATTTGCGGAGATGGCGAAACCTACTCTAATGCAATGCGGAGCTTCAAGACAAGATTTTGACTGCTTGCACCTTTGTAGATGAAAGGCTCAAAGACTATGTAAAAATCCAATCAGATGGAATGAAGAACATAGTTGATCATTTGACTAGGATTGTTAGAACTCATTTCTAATGTATTAGATTCAATCCTTGCTATGTATTGAAATTATTGTTATGTTTTACATTTTGATATCAATGTATTAGACATTTTGATGTATTAGACTCTTGATGAAATGAAATGTCAATTTTGGTTACTCAATGTATTTCTTTCTATCAACGAATGAATGAATGTTTATGCTTCTCTACCTTTTTGTTGATAACAAAAAAGGGGAGAGTTTTATATAGTTTTATGATTGAATATGCATATGAGAAAATCAAATTAATCAATGAGATAATTAATTGAATGATTAAGTTTCATAGGGGGAGCTACCTCATTCAGGGGGAGCCTAAGCCTATTTATGAAATCAAAATAAATTCACAAATCAATCTTGCATAAACTCAATGTTTTTGTCATCATCAAAAAGGGGGAGATTGTTGGAAGATTATTGAAAAATTATATGCCCCAATCCTTTTGATTTTGATGATTACTAAAAGCCATGAGTATGATAAAAGATGCAATGAGTTTATTTACATGTGCAATGAATTTATTTTGAACAATCAATGAGAATGTTAAAGTTTGACATTAATCATTTTGAAAGTAACTTTAAGCTCAATTTAAGCTTTCAAAAAGAAATTTTATAATTCATAGATTAATCAATGAGTTTTTGGAATACTTCTTGAATTAATTCTTAATGTCAATTTTATTGAATTCAAGTCAAAACAATGATTTAAAATGAATCTGGAACGATTTTAAAGTCAATCAGAAAACTTTCTGATTTTTGATACGTTCCGGAGCCGACTCTTGAGTTTCAGAGTCGACTCCCCTCAGAGAACAGAAATGTCTATCTGTCTCGAGTCGACCCACGTAATTTCACGAGTCGACCCCCGATTTTGTCGAGCCGACTCCATGACTGTGCGAGTCGACTCCGCTCAGACACCAGAGGTGTGTTTTTCTGAGCACTTCGCGAGTCGACCCCAACTTTTCATGAGTCGACCCCCGACTTTCAGGAGTCGACACTTTACTTTTGGTGAGTCGACCCCATGACTTTCTAAACATTTCTATTTTTAGTATCACGAGCTCGAGCCGACTCGGGAAAAGCATGAGTCGACTCCAGCAAATCTGGGCGAAATTTTTACGGATGCCAACTCAGCTCCAACGGTAAGTTTTTTGATTAACGGCTATTTTTCTTTGTCTCTAACGGCTATATTCTTGCAGAATCTATAAATAGAGAAGCTGTTTTCAAATCAAAGAGACGAATAGAGAGATATTTATTTCAAAGAAAAAGAAGAGAAAAATCGAAAAAAGAGCTTCAGTTGAAAAAATCCGTGATTCAAAATAGAGTGAAAGAAAGAGTGTGAAATCAAAGGAAGTTCCTTCTGTGTTCAAGCTCAAATCCAAGGAAGCTTCTGAAGAAAATCCAAGTGCTATTCAAGAGTATCTCAAGAGATTTTCAACACTCAAAGAAAAGAGGGAAAGCCCAAATCAACTCCAACACATCTTCCGTGAAGAATCCAAGCTGAGGCCTGGTTCTACACTTCAAAGGAGTTGAAGAAAAGAAGAAAAGCTCAAAGCCAACCAACTGCAAATCAGGCTTATCTAAACTCTATTCTTACATTTGTTTATCTGCTCATTAAGGAGCCTTGTAACTAAACAAACAATATTTCTATTCTTTGTGTCTAGCTCAATCTGGGGGATTGAACTAGAGGAGGTAGTCTTACCTCAGTTCAAGCTTGGTTAAGCTTGGGTTTAGGGTTTTTGTGCTGGTGAGCCCTTGAAAACCAGCTGGGTTCGTTGTGCGCCGGGAAAACAACAAGTTTGAGTTGTGAGCTTGTAAAACAACTCTGCTGTAATCTAGGGTGATTATAGTGTGGACCCAAGTGAATCTTGGGAGTGGACGTAGGTGTTGGATACACCGAACCACTATAAAATCTTTGTGTTTGCCGTGTTCTATTGTCTCTCTCTATCTCTGTTTTATTCACTGCAATTTATATTTATTTGCATTTGCCTTCATTCATCTCAAGCTAAATAATTTAAAAGGCTAATTTTAAAGAACCCAATTCACCCCCCCCCCCCCTCTTGGGTTGTCATCTGGGCCAACACGGCTCTCAAGTCAGCGGAGGGGAGTGGCATCGATCCTTCCTTCCAGTCGATTCTGGCGCACTACAATCGCTGGGCCGAGCGAACATTGGACCAGGCGTCCGTGCCTGAGCTGCAGGGATTTCTCCGACATCAAGGGAGGGCCACATTCTTCCGAGAGGCGTTTGTGGCACATCTCTGGGTAAGCTTTTTATTCTCAATTTTTCTTCTCTTTTTTTTTAGACTGTTTTCTTCATCTAACCTAGACATTCTGCCCAGGCATTGAATTCCATGACTTCCATGAGGGACCTTTGGGCTCAGGCCGATGCTGCTCTCGATCAATCGTTGGAGGAGATGCAAGCACTCCTGGCTAGGGCAGAGAGGGCGGAGATGGCTCTGGAGGATACCCGAGCAGAGACGGCTCGGGCGCTAAGGGGCGAAGCCGAAGCCATCCGGCTAAGAGCCGAGAAGGCAGAAGAGGCACTAGAAATTGCCCAGCGTCAGGCGGCCAACGAGCTAGATAATGCTCAGGTGGCCAAAGAAAAACAAAGGATGATAGAGGAAAAATTGGAGGTGGCGAGTCGGAAGTGTACATGTTGAAGAACCGATTACACTCTGCCACCATTGAAATAGGTGTGGCCGAGGAGAGGGCTGAGAATGCAGAGGAGATCGCCCGCCAGTCTAATGCCAAGATTGCAGACTTGAAGGTGGCGGTGATCGAAGCCGAAAAGAAGACCGTCGAGGCCGAGAAGAAGATCGCAAAGGCCGAGAAGAAGGTCGTGGAGGCCGAGCAGAAAGCCTCCGAGGCGGAGAAGAGAGCCACTAAGGCCATAGAAGACTTCAGGAAGTCTAGTGCCTTTAGCAGGGAATTGGCCGAATCGATGGCATTTGCATACGAAGGCGGCTTCCAGGACTGCAAGGAGAAGATCCAAAAGCTCTAGGGCCTCGAGGGGATCAAGGGGTTGGAGCCAAACGAATTCCCCAAGGATGACAACTTAGCTCCGAGTGATCCCTAGTCTCTTTCACTTTCATTGTATTGCATCAAGTCCAATTTAAATCGGCAATTTTGTAAATTTTGGCTATTAATGAATCCCTTGATCCGTAATGCTTATGTCTTGGATCATAGTCGAGTCTTCTAGTGTATGAGTTGATGCGAACAAAAACCTATGGCTGAAGAACTACAACACGATTCTTTGTCCAGGGACATGGTTAGAAAATCAATTAGAGAATTGATATGTGATCAGTCTTAGTTGCTGACACGAAGGTCGAACAATCGCTAGTGTAGGACCACACTCGTGCCGACGCGGAGTTGCTAAATGCCAACATGAGGTTGAGTAGAGTGCCGATGCGGAGCCAGGCTTAGAGTGCCGATGCGGAGCCGGGCTTAAGGTGCCGACGCAGAGCTGGGCTTTGAGTGCCGATGCGGAGCCGGGCTTAAGATGCTGACGTGGAGCCGGGCTTTAGTGCCGACACGGAGCCGGGCTTTAAGGTGCCGATGCGGAGCCGGGCTTTAGTGCCGACACGGAGCTGGGCTTTAGTGCCAACGCGGAGCCGGGCTTAAGGTGCCGATGCAGAGCCAGGCTTTAGTGCCAACGCGGAGCAGGGCTTAAGGTGCGATGTGGAGCCGGGCTTTAGTGCCGATGCGGAGCCGGGCCTAAGGTGCCGATGCAGAGCCAGGCTTTAGTGCCAATGCGGAGCCGGGCTTAAGGTGCCGACGCGGAGCCGGGCTTTAGTGCCGACGCAGAGCCAGACTTTGAGGTGCCGACGCAGAGCCGGGCTTTGAGTGCCAACACGGAGCCGGGCTTAAGGTGCCGACACGGAGGCGGGCTTTAGTGAGAAGTAAGATCATTCGAAAACATAGCAATGAGAATACTTTGAATAGCACTTTAGCAAGCAGGTTCAAATTAAGGGAGTTAGCAAATTACTGATAGTACCGACGTAGGTTGTCTGCATTCCAAGTGCGGGGAAGAGTTTCCCGTCTAGCCCCTCAACTTTGTATGCCCCATGATGAAGCACCTCCGTGACACGATAAGGTCCTTTTCATTTTGGTGCTAGCTTGCTCCTTTCGTTGGCTTCAATATTTCAGCTCGTCGCAGGACTAGGTCTCCGGGGCGGAATGTCTTAGACCGTACCCGGGCATTGTAGTATCTGGCCGCCCACTGACGGAAGGCCGCCATGCGGAGTCGCGCTTGGTCTCGCAATTCTTCCACTAGGTCGAGGTCAGCCCGCAGCTGACTTGGGTTGTCCTCTTTGCTATATAACTCTATCCGGGGGCTGGGGACACCTATCTCCACAGGAATGACGGCCTTGGACCCAAAAACCAGGCTGAAAGGAGTTTCCCAGTGGGGGCTCGTGGCGTTGTGTGGTAGGCCACAATACACTAGGGAGCTCTTCCACCCAACGTCCTTTACAGGAATCTAGCCGGGCCCTGAGTCCTTGGAGAATAATGCGATTGGTCACTTCGGCTGCGCCATTGGTTTGGGGGTGCCCCACAGAGGTGAATTGCTGACGAATGTCCAGCCCAGTACAAAATTCTCGGAAGGTTGTGTTGTCAAACTGTCGGCCGTTATCAGTGACGAGGGTGTGCAGCAGCCCGAACTAGCACACTATATACTTCCAAAAGAAGGATCTCACCTTGCCCTCGATGATCTTGGCGAGTGTTTCAGCTTCGATCCACTTGGTGAAATGGTCAACGGCTACCAATAGGAATTTGCGCTGACCGGAGGCTGAAAGAAATGGTCCCAGGATGTCCATACCCCACTGGGCAAAGGGCCAAGGTGCAGTCAGAGGGGTCAGCTAGGACGTCGGTTGGCGTTGGATATTGGCATGGCATTGGCAACTGTCACACCTCTTGACAAGCTCGAACGCATCCTCCTTCATTGTCAGCCAGTAATATCCCTGCCGCAAGGCTTTGTACACCAGAGCTCTGCCCCCAGATGACTTCCGCATATGCTTTCATGTATCTCCCACAGGATATAATCCGCTTCTGGGCCAACGCACCTGAGGACTGGGTATGAGAATGACCTTCGATAGAGTTTTCCTTCCATTATAAAAACTTCGAGGTCCATCTTTTGAGCTGCCTGGCCTCGGCCGGGTCTTCTGGGAGGGTACCGTTGGTAAGGTACTGGATATAAGCATCTATCCAGGAAGACTCTTGCTCAACTAGTAGGGCTTCTCCTCTTGCTTCGATACTTGGGCTTCAAGGTGCTCTATATAAGCTCTTCCCAACATCCCGCCGGCTGAGGTGGCAAGATGGGACAAGGCGTCTGCTCTAGCATTTTCCCCTCGAGGAATGTAGCTAACATTGAAATAGGTTAAGAGAGAAGCTTGCAACTGCACCATGCTCAAGTAGCGGGACATGATAGGATCTCGCGCTTCATACTCCCCTGTGATTTGGCCAGTGACCAGCTAGGAGTCAGTGAATGCTCTAAGGCGCTTCACCTCGAGCTCTCGGGCTAATCTTATTCTAGACAGTAGGGCTTCATACTCCGTTTGATTATTGGTGGCTGGAAAGAGAAAGCGGAGTGCGTACTCGGTTACAACTCCGTCCGAGTTGGCCAGGATGAGGCCCGCTCCACTCCCTTGAGAATTTGATGCCCCGTCCACATGAAGGATCCATTCATCCTCTCCGGCTCCAGGAGTCGAGGGGTTTGCAGGGGCCTCTTCGGGTTGCTCCTCGCCCCAGGTGCATTCGACCAAGAAATCTGCCAGGACCTGGAATTTCATGGCTGACCGGGGATGGAAAGATAGATCAAATTCCCCAAGCTTGAGTGCCCACTTTGCCAATCGGCCCGAAGTGTCCAGGCAAGCGAGAATCGCCTTGAGAGGTTGGTCCGTGACCACTACGATCGGATGAGCTTGAAAATATGGTCGGAGGAGCTGGGCAGACACGATCAATGCGAAGATAATCTTCTCAATCTTTGAGTACCTGGTCTCCGCATCGTGGAACACCTTGCTAGTGTAATACATCGGCTTTTGTGTACTGTTGGTGTCCATGCAGACCAGCACAAGTGGATAGGAATTCTTTCAGCCCCTCGAAGTCTTTCTGACACTCTTTCATCCATTCGAATACATTGGCCCTGCAGAGCACCTTGAAGAAAGGCAGACACCTCTCAGCGGACTTGGACAGAAAATGGCTCAAGGCCGCCATCCTTCCCGTCAGGCGCTGCACTTCCTTCTTGTTGGTGGGAGCCTCATGTCCAATATGGCTTGAACTTTATCAGGGTTCGCCTCGATTCCTCATCGTGTTACCATGAAACCCAAGAACTTTCCGGCTGTAACCCCAAAGGCACATTTGCGTGGGTTCAGCATTATTTGGTATCAGCGAAGGTTGTCGAAGGTCTCCGTTAGGTCGGCGAAATGGCTGGTTGGCGTTGACACTTTTTGTCAGCATGTCGTCTACATACACCTCCATGTTGCGTCCTATCTGGTCTTTGAAGACTTTGTTCATTAGCCTTTGGTAAGTAGCCCCCGCATTCTTTAGCCCGAACGGCATTACCTTGTAGCAGTACAGCCTTTTTTAGTTATGAAGGAGGTAGCTTCCTCATCCACTGGGTTCATTTTGATTTGGTTGTACCCGAAGAAGGCGTCCATAAAACTAACGGTCTCATGGCCGGGTGTAGCGTCCACCAGTTGATCGATCTGAGGCAATGGGAAGCTATCCTTGGGGCATGCTTTGTTGAGGTCGGTGAAGTCTACGCACATCCTCTAGCTCCCGTTAGTCTTACGGACCATCACAACGTTGGCCAACCATTCGGGTAGTGACTTCCCGAATGTGGCCTGCAGCCACCAGCTTACGGACTTCTTCATCGATAGCTTTATGTCTGTCCGGAGCAAAGCTCCTTTTCTTCTGTCGGACTGATCGGCACTCTGGCTTGAGGTTGAGCCAATGGGTGATCATCTTCTCAGGGATGCCTGGTATGTCTGATGACGACCATGCAAAGATGTCGGTTGGCATGCAGGAAGGTAAGGAGCCGATCGCGCACCTCTTCCGGAAGCAGCGCTCCAACTTGGATGGTCCTCATCGGGTCCTCCCCCAAGGGGAAGGTCAGGAGGTGCTCGGCTGGCTCTCCTCTTCTTCCCAATTCTCGGGGGGCAAGTGGCTCAGAGGCTACTGCCGACGCCGCCTCCAGTGGACTGGGAGATAAGTGGCAGCAAAGCGGTGGCGGGCTTTGCTCTCCCTTCATTTCTCCGACCCCTTCGTCAGTGGGAAACCTCACCAACAATCTCTTGGTAGAGATGATGGCATCCAGCAAATTCAAGCCTGGCCTTCTCAGGATAGCGTTGTAAGCCAATGGGACCCGGACCACCAAAAAATTTATGACTACCGTACTTTGATGCGAAGGAGTCCCAGCCGTGACAGGGAGGGCGATCTCCCCTTCGACGCTCACAGAATCTCCAGTAAAGCCCATCAAAGGCGTGGTGATGGGTCGAAGGGAGGAGTTTGACAGGTTCATCCGAACAAAACCCTCGTTGCTCAAAACATACACAGAACTTCCACTATCCACTAAAATTCTTTTTACAGGATGTTTGGCTATGGTCATGGACACAATGACGCCGTCGTCATGCTTATTAACCACCCCATCTAAGTCCTTCCTAAAGAAAGGAATTACAGATCTACCCCCTCTCGCGTCTTTTCGAGCTGCTGCCTACCCCCCAAGAAATCATGGCGATTGTCTTTTCTAGGGGTATTATCGACGCCGGTCTGAAGCGCAGGAAGCACCGATGAACCCGGGGCAGGAAGGTATCCTCTTTGAACGAACTTGCCCAAGTAACCCTGCTGGACAAGCTCTTCAATGGCCTTCTTCAAATGGCGGCAGTCCTCAGTGTCATGACCGTAGTCTCGGTGGTACCGGCAGTAAAGTTCTTTGCTACGGGGGGTCCCTTACTTCATGGGAGGTGGACGTCGAAAGTAGGGCTCCTCCTCGATTTCTAGTAGAATGTGAGATATTAGAGCCAGGAGGGGGGTGAACTGCTCCTTGGGAACAAGCATCTGAAGTCAGTTGTCTGAGCGATGGGGAGGCTCAGGCTTCTGGGACCATGATCCAGCAGGCTCCGTGGATGCCGATTTTTTGCTGGAACTCTTATCAACCTCCCTCCTAGAAGAGTCTGCTTCATCGGCGCGAATGTATTTCTGCGCCCGGCTTAGAAGCTCGGCATAGGAGCCAGGAGGCTTCTTATCCAAGGAGTAGGCGAATCTAGAAGGACGAAGTCCTCGCTTTAGCGCCAAAGTGGCTACAGAATCATCCAAATTATACACCTCCAGCACCGCCTCCTTGAACCCAGCAACGAAGTCCTTCAGGGTTTTGCTACTCCTTTGTTGGACAACAAATAAGCTATCAGCCACTCGTGGGATCTTCCGGCACGCATCGAAGTGGGCCAGAAAAGATTGCTCGAGCTATCGGAAGGAATTGATGCTGTGCAGTGGCAGGCGAGAATACCACGCACGTGCCGCCTTATGAAGCGTGGCAAGAAAGGCGACACACAGGAGGGAGTCTGTCGCTCCCTAGACTTGCATGAGAACCTTGTAGCTCTCCAGGTGATCCAAAGGGTCTGTCGTGCCGTCATATGGGTCCAACTGGGGGATATGGAACCCGGGCGGAACTGGCTCCTCCATGATGTGGCGGGAGAGCGGGGGACGGTGATCGTATTCCGTCTGTGAGGGTTGGCGATCCAGCGACTAAGCTCCTCAAACCGTTGATGATACTCATCGAGCCGCTGTTTGGCCCGACGAGTGGTCCTCCTATTGGTGTCATCTTTAGAGGAGTCAGAAGATGAAGCTGGGGAAGACCGCCGATGCAGGGAGTACACCCGTCTTGGCTCCTTCTCGCCCAGCCGCCGATGAGAACGATCAGAATGGTGGGAGAGAGACTGTCGTTGCTTTGAAACCTCTCGGCGACGAGGTTCAGGGGGCGAGTGGTGGGAGGCCTCAGGTGGAGTCCCGCCGATGAGATTGATTTGCTCCATGCCCCCCTTCGTGAGGCGGAGGGGGCTGAGGCGTGGCGGCAAAGCAGTGTTCCTGCAATCCCCGCACCACAATCATCCGGTCCTATACCTGATGAGCTATAACATCAAGCCGATCAGACTGGTTCATCTGTGCAGGGGGCGGAACACGGAGGGTGGCCTTCGATTGCTCAGCCCATGGAAGGCGTTTTGCGGCATGGCTGGTGGAGGCTTCCTGAGCTCGCGTTGTCACCATCGTCTTCCTTACAGAAGCTGTGGGGTCACAGGGAGAATTTTCACCTCCTGCGTGCATGGCCCCTTCCTGGCTCGCTAATCTGATGCTACCAAGTCACTTGTGATGAGCACTGGGCATGCTGAGATCTTCGGGGGCCTCCAAGGAGGTGGAAAGGTCACCTTCTTCCTCCGAAAACCTCCAAGAAGTCCTCGGGCCGGTGGTTCCGGCGAGGACCCTCCGACGCTCAAGTTAGTGAGCTTGTAGAACAGGAATGTGTTGTGTGGGTCTTTTCTTTTAGAGAGAAGAAGAGGGATCTCCCGCCCTGACCTCGGGGTCCTCTTTTTATACATGTCTAGGGGGTTCCTTTTTCTCGTTTCGTTGGAACCGTCGAATCTTCCTTGTTAGGATAAGCTTCCGCGAATGGCAGGTAGGTGAGCCATTGCTGAATGGACGTCGTGTATGTCGGCAACTGCGGGGCGTGCTAGTATTTGCCTGTTATTTCGGTGAGCGAGATATGCGGTAATGGATGTCTCAAATCTCGGGGTTCGATACCTGAGGTAGGCTTTAGTGTACTTAGAAAAATAAGGCACCAAGTTAAAGTCGGAGTCGAAGCCGGAGGCCGGAGCCAGATACCGAAGCCGGAGGTCGGAGCTGGAGGCCGGGGCCGGAGCCAGAGGCCGGAGCCAAAGACCGGAGCTGGAGGCCGAAACCGGATGCCAGAGCCGATGCTGGAGGCCGGAGCTAAAGGCCGGAGCTGGAGGCTAGAGTTGGATATCGGAGCCGACGCTGGAGGCCGGAGCCAAAGGCCAGAGCTGAAGGCCGAAGCTGGAGGATGGAGCCGGATGTCGGAGCCAACGTTGGAGGCCAGAGCTGGAGGCCGGAGCCGGATGCCGGAGCCGACGCTGGAGGCCGGCCAAAGGCCGGAGCTGGAGGCCAGAGCCGGATGCCAGAGCCGACGCTGGAGGCCGGAGCCACAGGCCGGTGCCGGAGCTTGAGGCTGGAGCCAGAGGGCGGTACCGGATGCCGGAGCCGACACTGGAGGCCGGAGCCACAGGCCGATGCTAGAGATAGAGGCTGGAGCTGAAGGCCGAAGCTGGAGCTGGAGGCCGGTGCCGGATGCCGGGGCGAGAGTTCCAACATCTAGGGCTAAAAACGGATCGGATACGGATCGGATAGTAGTATATCCGTATTTGTATCCATATTTTTAACGGATATGAATACGGATACGAATACTAAACGGATATTAAATTCATATCCATATTTATTCTAAATGGATACGGATATGAATCGGATATCAAGTATATCCATATTTATTATATACGGATACGGATACGAATCGGATATTCAGCATATCCATATTTATTATACACGGATACAGATACGAATCGGATATCCAGCATATCCATATTTATTATATACGGATACAAATACGAATAGGATATCAAGTATATCCATATTTGTTATATATGGATACGGATATGAAGATAGAAATTTCTATGATCTCACGATGGTATTATATGATGATAGTTGTGAAAGAGTTAATAAATAGAGGAATACTAAAGAAGCCACTAAACTCCCTATTGTCTACCACAAGAACAAAACATAGGCAATAAGAATATGACTACATAAATGTTCTCTTAAGAAACTTGAAAGAAGTTGAAATCCACAACAAATCCAACTAAGCAACCGTGTAACAGGACCTAAAATATTTGAGATGGAAATCATTAAGCATTGAGACAAGAATTTTCACGGAAATGTAGACATATATAAGAATTTGTAGTTCACTAATACAAAAAAATGCATAAATACAACAGGAAAAGCAAAATGTCAAGCATATTTTTTTGAGTACTACTAAGAAATACAAGTAGCATGTTTCTTAGGACTTACCAACATTGGTGTTATGTACATAGCGAGTTTACCACAGAATGGCAGGAAAGAAGCCTTGAAAGTTTTGATCAAAGTGCCCAAACAATTACCAACCTGAAGAACACAAAGGAACAAAAATATAGGACAAAGGTCAAGTTTTATAATATATAAATAATCATATCAAGGGGCTAGGCTTAAATAAGTAATTTGCCAGCGTCCACGAAGTATGATTTTTGAAAATATCACAGACCTGATCAAAGACGTATGATTCTTGAAAATATATCACAGACATGATCAAGGAAATGAATAAATATCCTCCAAGATGCTAGTAACTTATCAGATATAGGAACATAGTTGAGTTGGCTCAGAAAGACATTATCAGCTGTTATTTCCTGATGGTTACAATTTGCATGCATCCGAGTCAGGAAATGTTATGAATCTGCCTAACATCATGGCCCTTGGCTCAGATAGAGTGTCAAACATATGCTTCACAAATCACAACGGTTGCATTTAGAAATGCCCTCCAAGCCATGATTTCAGTGTCAAACATATGCTTCACAAATCACAACGGTTGCATTTAGAAATGCCCTCCAAGTCATGATTTCACAGCCCACACATTGAGCATCAAAACAAATTGGAAGTCCCTATCATCATTGCCAAATTAAATTGAATAGGCTCAAAATATTATCACAGCCCACACAAGCACAAAGTTTTGTTGACGATAAATCTTAAATGCATCTCATAAACTCAAATGTCATAAGAAGTATTTCATAAACTATTAAGTGAAAAGTTCACAAATCATTGAATAACATCATATGACAATCTTCAATGCTCTAATCATCCTGAAATAAAACATGTTAAGAATATTATTAGTACAAAAGTTCAATATATATAAATAAAAAACAATAACTTATTTTTAAAAACTATACATCATTTGCATTTACCTTATCCAATATATCAGGAGAATTGAGATCATGAACAATGGAAGGAATATGACCTGAAACGAAATTTTAAAAAATAGTAAAATATTATAAATAAATTAAATCTAATAAAAAGTATTGTATAAAATGCAATAAGTTACCTTTTTTCTCAGATCTCAGCCAATCTTGAAGACAAATCACAGCTTCAACAATATCAGGATCTAATGAACTTCGAAATGCATCTATTACTCGTCCACCTGTACTAAATGCTGATTCTGAAGCTACAGTAGATACTGGAATTGCCAAAATATCTCTTGCAATCCGAGATAAGATAGGATACTTTGGACCATTAGATTTCCACCAGCCTAAAATATCAAAAGCATCACCTTCAACCCATGGCCAAATAGATTCCTCCATATATATATCCAAATCTATTCTAATTTGTTGTTGTTGTGCATTCTTCTTCATAAATTATGCAAACTTTTTTTTCTTCCTTCCATCTCATCAAACTCATCAGAAATATATCCGCTATCTCTCGATGAACCAATATCATGAGTAATTGGAATAGAAAATGAAGGAAATTTTTTTTCATACTCACTATAAAGGTTTCGAATAATATTTTGAACATCACTGACCTCTTTTTCTCCATTTAAAGAGTAAATCTGTGAGTAATAAAATTCTACCATCTTCATTTTGTAACGAGGATCTAAGAATGAACCCACTATTAGCATGAGATTAGATTGCTGCCAATATTTGTCAAACTTATCCTTCATTGATAATGCCATAAAGAGAAAAATTTGATCCTTAGGATTTGTGCACCATTCAATAATTTGCAATTGAATTTCATAAAATTCTTGAAAAAAGAGATTTGCAGTTGGATATAATGTGTCTGAAAGGAGCTCGGTGATGTTATAGAAGTTTTTCAAAGCTTGACAAAATGTTTTTACCTCTATCCAATTATCATTTGTTGGGCACATATCATATTTGTATGGATCAAGACACTACAATCTTTTAAAGCCTCTTTATAATAACAAGCATCCCTTAGCATCATGTACGTAGAGTTCCATCGTGTTGGGACATCAATTGACAAACCTCTACGTGTATCCAAATTATATTCTTTAGCCCTCTTTTCAAACTCCTCTAACTGTAGTGGAGAGCTTCGAACAATCTTCACCATTTCTCTGATATTTTTAATTGCCATATTAATTTTTTTTAGTCCATCCTGCATAACTAAATTAATAATATGTGCAGCACATCTCACATGAAAGAACTGGCCATTACATACAAGTGCTCCTTGAAGCCTATCCATGATTTCTCTGACACACACATCATTGGCACGATCATTATCCAATGTTAATACAAATAACTTACGATCAATGTTCCAATCAATCATATTTTTGATAAATGTATTACACAAATTGACTCCAGTATGTCTTCCTCCCATATGCATAAAATTAATTATTTTCTTTTTCAAATTCCAATCATCATCAATGAAATGTGCTGTCACACATAAATAATACTTGTTTTGTCTAGAAGTCCACAAATCCATAGTTGCACTTATTCGACATGAAAGTAGACCAAACATATCATAAACTTTTTTCTTTTCCTCTAAATATGTTTCCATAATCCCTTTTCTAAGGGTTATGCGGCTCTTTAATTCAAAAGATGGTCTTAAAGACTTAACAAAATCAATAAATCCTTCATGCTCAACCATAGCAAATGGGTATTCATGCATAACAAACATCCGTATAAGCTTCTTACGACTAACATCTCCATCATATGTATAGGTACTCAAGAACAAGTGCCATCCTCTTTTGCAATGATGTTTGTAATATTAGTTGGCCTTTGACATTAGTATTCTTCAAAAATGAATGGCACTTATCAAGATGATTTTTCAAATGTGTTGTCCCCAACCTACTAGCTCCATTAAATATTCTTTTGCAGTGATTACATCTTGCTTCTTCTGTTTTAAAAAATTTTTCCATCAACTTCCTTTTCTAATTCAGACTTTGTAAAATCATCCCAAATTTTAGATGTTAGCTTTTTCTTTTGTCTTTTCCTCTCTGTTTGATTTGTAGGCTCAACTGATTTGCTATTTGCATCTTCAATAGTTCCACTAGAAGACATGATATATAACAACTGCATTCAAATAAAAAAAATAAAATATATAAGAAAAAATCCATGATCACACAAGTCAATGAGAATTCCATCACACAAAAAAAAATATAACATACTCAAGCAGTCATTCAATTTCATGTGTTGGAAGAGACAATCAACAATGAGCATGCAAGAGATTATATTATATGAAAATTTCTTGTAAAATTAATGTGAAAGGCATTGAAAGATCCCACTCACACTCAAGTGTAGCTAGTTAGATACCGTACTTAATGCTAGCATTTTTCTTTCTTTTTATTTTGTTGGAGGGGGGTGGTGGGGTGGTGTTGAATATATATGATGCCCCCCATGCTGTCCTTGTATATAGCATGCATTGGTACCCAAAGACATTCAAGGTAGCAGTGAAACAATAAGTTCTCTGCATTATAAATAACCAAATTAACAAACGCAGCACATACGTCTCGTTGGGAAGACATTCATCATGCCCCTTCTTTTGTCCTTTCATGAGGAACAGACAATAAAGCGTGAGGAGGCAAAAGGTTGGAACGATCCAGTGAGCAATTTCAAATCAGAAAAACATATGGATAGAGAAGAAGAGACAGGCATAGAATCTGAGCTTGGACCGCAAGAAATGTATGCTTAAAATAAATCTCATACACACTGAGATCCATAATAAAAGAGAAGTTTATGAGAAATTCTGATTTTTAGATGACACCATGTCTCATTGTTTGAAGAAAATAGCAAATCAATCATCCCATCCTTGAGAAATAACTTCCGTCTTACATCTTCACAGAAGGAAGCTCCAATCCAATCCTTTCAGAAGTTCAGAACTCAGTTGGTATAGTGGTATAAATGGGAATCCAACTCAATCTCTCATTTTAAAGAGTAAGAATTGGATTCAAATGGCATAATTCTATCCCAGGAAATTGATAAACTCATCCCTTCCCTTCAATTTTTGATCTAATCCCAGGAAATTGGATTAACAATCCCATATTATGAACCAAACACATTCCCAATCTCACAACTAATACAATCGGTGCAGTTGCTGGAGCAGAAAAAGAAGATTGGAAGAAGGGAGTGCATGACACCAAGACATTTTAAGAGGATGGTTCCAGTCTAAATTTTAAGAGGATGCTTCCAGTTCTCATACCTCTCTCACTCGAAGAAGAAGACGAAGAAGAAGGGAGCCCTGTTGGCTGTTGCTCCCCTGTTTCAACAATCGAGGAAGAAGAAAGCTTCGATTCCTCCGGTGAAACAGGGGAACAATCGAGGAAGAAGAAAGCTTCGATTCATCCGCCACTCTCTCCCTCTCTGAGCCTCTCTCCCTCCCTTCCTCTCTCTCTGGAATTGGGAATGTGGGAAGGATCAAGGTTCAAGGAAGCTCACCTGTGACCTGTTGGCTGATGCGGCGAAGATTAGGGAAGGATGCTTCGTGACAGCTCCTCCTTGACCGTCTGGTTCGTCTCCTTCGCTGCCGCCTCCGCGGATCGCTCCCAGCCCCCAGGAAGTCTGGATGTGGACGGTGGAGTGGAAGACGAAGAACGAAAGATTGGAGAAAGAACTCCGTCTCCTTCGTTGCTCCCTCCACGGATCGATCCCAGGAAGTCTAGAAGTAGATGTCGACTGTGGAGTGGAAGACGAGACGAAGAACGGTGAACAGAAGATTGGAAGAAAGCAGCGAAGAAGAAGAACTGAGGAAGTGCTGTCGTGCCGAAGTGAAGTAGGGAGCGGGCTCAGAGGAGTTTGTCCGATCCGTACAGACGTGTCGATCATGCATGCCTTCCGGGCGTTGTGATGTTATTTTTTTTAACTTAAAAAATGGCTTTAGCTTGGGCCGTCCTGGCGCCCGGGCTAGCGTGGCGGCTTAAGGCTTTGCTTTGAAAATCCAAAAACTAAAATATTATCCCTCCAGATATAATAAAATGGATATTCGTATCTGTATTTAAATATGTATATAAATTTGTATCCGTATCTGTATCCGATTATTCTTTGGATTAGATATCCGAATCCGTATCTGAATCCGATTAAACTGTAAAATAACTATCCGAATTTAATATAATTCGAATATATATACGGATACGATCGGAGTTTATCCGATCCGTTTTCAGCCCTACCAACATCCCAATAACGAGTTATCACATCATTTGATTCCGAAAATTATGTAGGGTGTTATGATGCCGCCCAGAGGAGGTGATCAGCCACATCAACTGCTGTGCTATATTTGTGATGTCAAAGTAGTATTATTGCTATGAGGGACATATTTTTTTATTTTTATTTTTTGAATTCATATATTTTGGTAAGCATATTCGCCGGGCATATCTTCTTCTAATATTCGCTCGCCATATGTGCCCAAAATGTCTAACTTAACCACGGGGTTGTAAGTGAACTCGGACTGTTGATTGAGGGCGATCTCCATTCTATCCGACGGATGGGATGGATAGTGGCGTGGCGTGGCGTTTGCATAGCAGCAAGGAAGGAGGGGCATTGATTGAGTGCTATGCTATCTCGTGTCTCTCGGATGATTGAAGATGGTGCTTCTGTTGATGTGCTTAGGGATACATGGTTAGCTGATCTTCTATTGTCCCATTGGCCTACCTTTGTGAGCACTGACATTACTAGTGGCATAAGAGTTACTGACTTAATTGCTTAGGATCGCACAATTTGGCATACCTTTTGTGTCGCCGCTCTCTTCGGGTGGAGCTATCCCGGCGTATTCTTTCCATCCCTCTTATATCGGACAGTGCTTCGGACATCAGACTATGGAGGAGATCCTTCATGACTCGTACTCCGATTAGGGATCTTATACAGGAGTACAGGCCACAGTCTAGGCAAATGCTGGATGTCCCTTGGATTTGGAAGCTTCCCATTCACCATAGAGTGCGGCTGTTCATTGGAAGCTGGCTTGGGACTGCCTTCCTACTTGCTCACTGCTCTCGGTTAGGGGTATGACGATCCAGCCTACGTGCCCTTTATGTGGGCTAGAGAAGGAAACTGTGGATCATGCTATTTTTACTTGTGTTAGAGTCAGAATGGTATGGCAGATAGCAGGTTATCATTCCTGGGGTGATAGCAGCGGCCCATGTCGTACTTCTTTTATGAGGATGATTCGGCAGGATGAGCGGAGGGGCATCCGTCGGTTGAGCTCTATGGCTGCTTATATTGCTCATCAGGTTTGGCTGTCCCGGAATAGGCATATTTTTCTGATGTGAGTGGCCCTCCCCACAAGATTCTTAGGATAGCTTTGTCCCTCTTTGCTGAGTACATGCTCCACCAGTCAGGCCTTGATGATGATGGATCTAGTATTTGGGATTCCCTTGCTATCTCGGCAGCGCACCGGCGTACAGTCTTTGTCTCCTGGGAACTTCCCCTATTAGGGTCTGTCAAAATCAACTTTGATGGCAGTGTTCAAAGCCATCTGGCTGGTTCGGCTTTTGTGATCCGTGGATTGGATGGGGCGATGCTTGCGGCTGGTGGTTTTGGTTCTCTTGACCTGTCAGTGCCGCTAGCTGAGTTATATGCGGTATAGGCTGGCATATCTTATGCTATCCGACACTCTGGGCATTTGTCGTCTTATTATCGAGGGGGACTCTATTATTGTGGTGCGCTGGCTTCGATAGGACTCGGGTGACCCTCTGCCTACTAGCCCTTTGTTATGTGACATCAGGACTATGCTCCAGCAAGCTTATAGCATTCAGGTTCGGCATATTTACCGAGAAGCCAATTCTACGGCTGATTGGGTAGCTTTCCGGGTTGTCCATCATTCTGGTTTATAATCCTAGAGGCCGAATGACTTATGTCCTATTATCTTATCTCAGATTTTATACTCTGATATGTCAAGCTTGAATTACGTTAGACTGGTGTCATTGTTCGTTTGTTAAAATAAAAAAAAAATCTTTGATTTGGGGAAAGGGCAGTTGAGTCATTTTAGGCATGGTGTGTTAGGGCGATATTTGTCCTTACGAGGAAAATTTTCGCTGCGCCAGGTTTTGTCGCGACGCGACGGGGGTGACAAGTGGGCCCCGCCAGGATGTCGAGCTCGATGGAGACACGTGTTGGGAGGCATCGGAGGGATACGTGGCGAGACGAGGCGGGCACAGCTCTAAGAGTGTGATGGCACGTGAAGTAGGGCCCATCCGGTGAGGGCGTGAAGATGGGGGCCTCGACTTGCTCGTCGGCGGTGCAGGAGAAGCGCGACCTCAAGTGTGGGTCCCACACTCGGTGAAGCAAGCATCTGCGGATTTAATGAGGTCGCCGCTCGCCAGCTCGGGCGGGTGGTGTCACTGGCGTGAGGGAGTGCAGGGTGGTGGGGACCGCAGAAAACGACCAAGGGCCCATACAAGGCCTCACATCTTAAAAAAAAAAAAAAAAAAAAAAAAAAAAGAAGCGAGGTGAATGGTAAAGTTTTACAAAGCTCAAGTTATATTTTTTTAATTGATTGACGTATAAAGCCATTTTTTTAATTGATTGATCATATGATGCCAACACTACCAAAATGCCCCCACCACGCTTTAAATGATAGAATATCTCTTGATAAAAAAATATATAGAAAGCATGCAGATACTAGAACGTGTTTTAGCAAAAATAAATAAATAACTTTTCAATGCCCGAGTCAATCAGAGTGATTAAGAAGGAATCTGAAATCTCGAGATCTTGGATAAATTACTTATCATTTTAAGTCAAAAAAAAAATATTTTATTTATGATATATAAGGTTTTATATATATAGGTGCTAAAAAAAAAAGTTCTTTTGAGAGTTAACCATTTTATGAGTAAATATTTTAATAAACTTGATCCTTGGATAGAGTGGCTAGCATGATGAAGCTGTTTTTTTAATGAGGTTGCAAAATTCAATTCAAAATGCTTTGCACCTTAAATAAAAAGTTTCATATATTTTGGTCAAGTTAAAAATATTTTTTGATCGCATATTTGATGCCCTATTTTTCTTTTCAAACCATCGGTCACCTTTCTCCCTTCTACCATCATATCAATCTTAAACCCTAAGAACCTTTCAACAATCCAAATGGCCATAATACAACATATCAACATTGCAAACTGTCTTCCTAAGATCAGCTATAAATAGACATCAAGTTTTAATCGAAAACCTCAAAACCCATTGTTGCTTCATCATCTTCTTTTTCTTTATTTTTCTCTTGTTTTTAAGCCAAAGGTGGACCCTACTGACATGCTAATCTTTGTATGGAATAAAGCTCAGCTAAGCTCTCTTTTGATATTGCTATCATGGAAATACCACCATAGGTTCTGGGCTAAGGTATGACTAAGATGTTGATTGTTATGGATTAGAATTTGATAGCTAACTAGATCAAAAATTAAGTCTAGAGTTATATTCTATGTTCTTAAGATAATTTCGTTCCGTACAGGTACTTATGGTTTTATGACGATTATCTCTCAGGATACAACAGCCTTCTTTTGATAAAAGTAGCACTACTATTCACCAGTACAACGAACCAAGAATGCTATACTCTTTTGAATTCAGAGTATACAAAATAACTAAGAAAATTTTGGATGATTTGGAAAGCAGATGGATGTCCTATTTATAATCCATAGTGTCCATTAGAAGCACCCTTACGGCTTAATCTGTACCGTATAATTAAACTTGATTTGATCGGGTGTGATGAAGAGGCATGAACAAAGAGGTTTATTTACCTTTGATACGCTTGATTCATTGTCGTGATCTGATGATCATATGATCAACTTCTTTGGATACATTAATTCATGAATTTGATATGTCGTTTTAGCGATTCGATGTTTAATCCATTGATATGCTCGATGGATTTGATATACCGTTTCAGTAATCGAATGCTTAATCCATTGATATGCCCGATCGATTTGATATACCATTTCAGCAATCGAATGCTCAATCCATTGATATGCCTGATCGATTTGATATACTATTTTAGTGATTAGATGCTTATTTCATTGATATGCCCGATCATTTGATATATCGTTTTAACGGATGCTTAATCCATTGATATGCCCGATTAATCATCACCGCTCTGGTCGCGATTGCTCTAATCATTGCTATCAACTAATTCATCATTTGATCTTGACCCATCATTATACGATCTTGATTCAATCATTCTCGACCGTCTAATCTTTATGATTAGAAAAAATTTTAAGATTCCTCATGCTTCTTGCGATGATGCAAAGTGTGCCTACAAAGCATCCATTACACCCTTGTCGCCCTTCGCACGCACGCGCATGGATGATGCTACACAACACCCTCTAGATCTTCACTTATGATGAGCCCAAATGTATAAGTATGAAAAAAGGTTTACATATAAAATGAATCAATTTTTATAATTTTTGATGTGGGACTAAAGGTCATCAATTTCTTATTTAAAATAATAGGCATATAAGACCCATTTTCCAATACAAGATCCATAGGACAACAACGCCAGGGATTTTATTTAAAAGCTTTAAAAAATCAATGGAAAGAGTATTGGCCCAGATGGCAACCCAAGAGAGGGGATGAATTGAGTTCTTAAAAAATTTTGGTGCTTTGAAATAATTTCACAATTGATAGTGAAAAAGAAAGTATGCAGTAAATATGATGCTAAGAATGCAAAGCATAATATAAAGATAGAGTAGGGAGAAGAAGAAACAAACACGACAAACACAAAGGTTTATAGTGGTTTGGTGTTAGCTATACCTACATCCATTCTAAGCAACTCTTGGGCCCACACTATAATCACCCTGATTACAGCCAAGTTGTTTTAAGCTCACAATCCAAACTTATTATTTTACAACAAAATCATAACAAACCCAGTCGGTTTTCACAGGCTCACCAGCATACAATCTATCACAAGCTAAGCTTAGCTTGCATAATGCCAACTGCCTCACCTGATTCAATCACCTGATTGAATCAAAAACCAAATGTATCAAAGAAATGGTTACAATAGAATGAACGCTCCTCAAATGAGCAAATAAACAATATAAGCGAGATAAGAATAAAAAAGCATGATTAGTAGATCTTTGGAGTTGAGCTTTTCTTCTTTTCTTCTTTCCTCTTCTCTTCTTGGATGATCTTCCTCAAGATAGGATTGAAGCTTTGAAAGAAACGTTGATGTAGAGAAGGGTGAAAAACTAAGACTCTTACTTTTCTTCTTCTGTATGATGGAAATCCTTCGAATTTGGCTCTTGAATGCTTTTGGATTTCTTTACTCTTTTTTTAGAACACTTGAGATTTCAAATCTGAGCTTTCTCTCTTATATTTCTCTATTCTATTCTTGATTTCTTTTATTTTTTAAACGGTCGGAACCCTCCTTTTATAATCTCCTTTTAATCCATATTTTGATGCAAAGTAGCCGTTAAAAATGCTTATGGTGAGTTTATCATGAAAAAAAAGAGTTTGAAGTTTATTTGGAAAAATATAGCCGTTGGAGTCATTTCTGACATTTTTGAAAATCGCCTCTGATAGATTAGAGTCAGCTCTAATCTATCCTGGGTCGGCTCTAAATCGAGTTGCTCAAAATAGTAAGGATCTTCCGTCGTGGAGTCGGTTCTAACTTTTCATGGGATCGACACATTCCATGCTGGAATCGACTCTAGCTCTACAGGTGTCGACTCTAATTTTGATGCAGAAAAGAGGTTCTCTGTATCTCAGGTTACAGTTGGCTCTAATTTTCAGGGATCGGCTCTAATCTATGCCGAACGTGCCAAACCATTCCGATACGCTTTGGAGTTGGCTCTAATCACTCTAGAGTCGGCTCTAATATCTGAAACTTGACACATAACATTAGAAATCGATCCAAACTCGATTTTTCTCGAGTTATGAATACTTAACCATTTTAAATCCCTGAAATACTTTGTCAAACTCATTAGTAATATAAGAAATATACTCATATAATTTTTGTTAATCATCAAAATCAATAAATGGGTCAACAAAGAGAAAGGAAACTGGCTTAGCACCCACATGATGCCAAGCACTTACCTCTTCTCCCATGATTTGTTTTCTTGTGCTAGTATGTGGCCATGATCCCTCACCAAATCCAGTGGGATATTATGGTAACGACTGAAATATTATGAAAAATGGGCAAATTAAGGTTTGTTTGTGTCACATTACTTTTTTTTTAAAAAACAGAGAAGCGAAGGAAGGGAGGAATATATACATAGAAGGAGCTTACCATTTTATTTTTCCTTCTTCCTTCCCCTTTATTTATTTTGATATTATTGTTGCAGCATTGAGGAGTACATTCTACATCAGCTCATTCCCATCATACTATCAGAGAATTCTCTTAAGAATGTTGTGTCTCAGCATATACGGTAAGAATTGCTACAATAGGTAACCTGTATGAAAATTATTTATAGTTCCATTGGCAGTGCTTTACTACACGCCTCTCAAACCTAATTTCTATTTCTCTTTATATTCATTTTTTAAATTTTTTTATAAAAAATTAATATCTTGTTCTTTTAATCATTCTTATGATATTTTGTTCTTTCATTTCATCTCTTTAATTGTTGTTTAGAATTAATTCTATTTTCTTTTAATCGGCCATTTAACATAGCTCCATTTAATTTTATTAACAATATTCTTAGAGATATGGAATAAATGTATATATGCTAAATAGATCAAAAACAAAAAAAAAAAAAAAAATAAGTGTAGTTTTGTATCTAATATTAATTTTGCACGGCAAATTATAGCTTTACATAATTAATTCATTTTATCTAATTGTTATTTCACATGCTTGATGAAGTTGTAAATTTGATAGCTTATTAATTAAAGAATTGCAATCTACGTACTAAATCAAAAAAATAAATATAATATAATATTATATAGTATAATATAATAAATTATACATGGACTAAAGGTTTGTTTATTATTCTAATTGTTATTTTAAATCATCTGCTTACATACTTTAGACCTTATGGTTTTCCTAAAATCAGTGACTTATATGAATTATGCCCTCTGCCTCAAACCTAAAAGGTATATGGAGTTGGATTTAGAGGATGGCAAAACCAGATGCAATTCTCGTTTACCACTCTAGATCTTTAATCAACTATCCAAAAATCCTCTAAAAAACATTCTTTTCCCAATACCAACCTTCTAGCCCATTCATGCCCTCTAGATCTACCGCTAAACATCCTATTTATAAGACATTTGAGGATTTGAATTCAAAGTAAAAACATAATTATTAGTGCTCTCTCTAAGTCTCTATATGATATTATTATGAGATAAACAATGCTAAAAATCTTTAAAAAAATTTAGAGTCTGAATAGAGGCTTTATGATACTGGTATTGAAAGGTTCAATGCTTCAACCTTCCTTAAGTTTATCACGGTAGATGACAAACCTATCAAGAAACAACTCCAGTACCAATTTTAAGAAATTCTTAAGAAGGTTCAAATTAAGGAGATTAGGTTCTCAAAGGAATTCATGGTCGATCTCTTGCCTTTGGATAAACTAAGCTTGATTCATAAGTAAGGAAAAATGTTCTTAAGCTAAGTCTTAAACTTCATCAGGATTGAGGAACAACATAAATCCAAAAACTCACAATCTAAAAGATAAGTTAGAATGAATTTTATTCAAACCAAATCCAAACAGAGATAAGAGTCCAACTCTAACAAGGACCATATGAAACTAAAGCCTAAGAACTTCAAACTTAAACCTAATCCAAACTAACGTCAAGGGCCTAAAGACAAGATTTGTTATCTATGGAAAGACCAATCACGTTACAAGGAACTATGATTACAAGAAGATATAACCTCTGGTAAAAGAAAAAGAAACTCTTGAACCTCAAGCATTTATATCGGAGGCGGAAGATCTTTTCTTTATTTATATCTCTAAACCCTTTATAAGTCTAACCACTTCTATCAGTCTCGACTAATGGTTGGATTCAGAAGCAAATGTTCTTATGTGTTTGACCGCTCCTATTTTCCTATTTTTGAAACTCAAGCAGAGGAGGAGTGATTCTTGGAAATGACACATCAGCTTAAGTGTTCAAAATTCAGGATATGTGGATCTGAAAATGATACCCGACAAGGTTCTACCTCTTTACGATGTGATGTATGTTCTTCGAGTTCTCAAGAATTTAGTTAGTAGATCTCTTTTAGCCTAGCAAAGCTATAAAATAGTCCTTAAGTCCAACAAGATTTTAATCACCAAAAAAGACCTTTTGATTGAAAAATGATATATTTATGGTGGTTTTTTCAAACTTTTTCATTTAAGGTTATGAATATATGTGATTATTATATATGGCATGGAAGACTTGAGCATGTGCATTTAGATAGAATAAGACAATTTACGCGGTTGCTAATTTAAAAAATAGAATAAATTTTTTTTTTTTGTCAATTTATGCTTGACAATATATATGAGATAGCTCTTCCTGTTCCTAATAATTAAGTACACACCTATATCAGCCACTATTGGCTCACTGAGAAACCCATCAAAGTTGGCTCTTAACACATATATCAAGAGGAGGAGGTAATTAAGAGATGCTTATTTTAACAGAAATCGAAGGGCATCGAGTACAAAGATTACCTTAGTATCTTTCTTGACTATATATAATATGTGTGTGTCAAAAGCGCTAAACATATGGTCTGCTCTAAATCAGAAACTAGAGTAAGGATGTGTACTCATGCATGCATGTTGTTTCTGGCAGCAGGCATTTCAGATCATCCAAGCCATCATGCGGAACGAAACTTTAATTATAAGACAATGCATACGATGTTTTTTTTTTTCCGTGGTTTAATTTTCTGCGGAAATTCTGCGTGTCCCCGCTGAAATTTCCCATCAGTTTCCATCGCGATCCCACTTGTGATGTTGCGACTTTAATTAAAAGGGTTCACACTGGTGATTATATATATAGATATATTATTGACCCCTTAAATTATCTGAAGCTAGCTGCTATACCCAAGGCCAAGTGTAGAAGATATATTGCAACGCTCTTAATTAAAAACTTTGGACAGACTCGTTGGGATTTCTGCTTTCCTCCTCGCTGTCTCTCGCGAGAATTGCTGGGTGGGAACTGGGAAGTGGGAACCATCCTCCAAAAGCTCCGATGACGACGTCATTCACATCGCTATCCGTTTCCTTTGCTTAATTGGGATTTCAAAGTTCAAACCCGGCCCCTGCACCTCTCCTGTCCTGATAATTGTAACTGATTGATTGCTGCTGACGAGACTCCTTCCGATATTTTCTAAATCGCCGACTTCGCCATGTGTGGCTCCATTTTCATGACAACAATTACCTTGCATTTTTTTCTTTCTAGCATGTACATTAGTCGATCGTCGTTAGCTGAATAATTAGAAGAAGAAGACTGTACCATGGATGATGATGACATGACATGAGAGATGCCACAAAGCATATTCGGGCCATTCTGATTGATGCACGAGCTAGTGCATTAATTCAAAGAGTTTACCTTCTAATTAATCACTCACAGCTCGTTTACTACAACTTGATTTATTGATCAATATATACTAACATTATTAAGGAATTCTTGATTTGAAAGATCTTGAATATATATATATATCTTTTAGTATTTCTTAAACATATATAATTTCTGATATTAATTATATGAAACACTCCACAAACATCTATATTAATTTATTTTTTTTAAAAAAAATAAAAACTTGCATGCAAATGAAATTAATAACTAGTATCTACATCATAGGTGGCAAATAGGTAACCAAATTATTTTTCATCTGGTGTAATTAAAACATCTTGCATCATCTTAATTTTCATGCAACATTAGAGTTCATTTCAATCTATTTCTTTAGCAGATCGAACCAATATTTATGACAACGAAGCGAAGTAGCGATCGAGCGTGGTGCTCTGTGTATGAAATTGCATACATGCTAATTAATAATAGCCTTGCAGATTGAGAAACAAAGCCCAGGTTCACTCACCCAGACCATTATTATTCAATTCTCAAGTGAAAGAAAGAAAATACGCCGGAGGTCTTGTAGTTGCATCACTATGAGATCAAACTGGATTTCTTCTCTGCCGGACCATGGATCTTTAGTTTCTCGCTCGCTCGAAGTCGAAACTAACTGCGAATTTATTCCAATCAAATTGGATTGATTCAAGTTGAAAGCCTGCAATTAATGGTACATGTGAGATGATATTTGCTGGGAGTTTTGCAAATTGATTTTCGTCTCAAGAAGGCTTATTAGACTTGCATAAAAGGTTTTTGTTTTTTATTCTTGTTGTTGTTGTTGTTTAATAATAAGCACACACGTAGTGGTTAAATAAACAAAGCCATGGGCTTTGGTATTGGGAATGCTCCTTGCCTCCTCAAAGTAAGTAACCACCCAATGTGAGATTATATATGTCTTAATTAATAACCGAGATCCGAGCACCGGCTCTCGAAGCCCTCATATATATCATAGCTAGAATTGGTTTGTCGGCTTCGGGCGAGCAATAATGGAGCGAGCTTAAGCTTATCCACCCATTGGATCCTTAATTTTATCTCGAATTTTAAGGGATGATAGCTGTCATGCTTGCCAATTCGTGGAGGAAAGCAAAACGGGCCAAGGCCGAGGAGTGTGCTTATTAGTTTACAGGAAAGCAAGATTCAACTTTATTATAAAGTAATAAGCTAAACGAATTCCGAAACAAATTAGACTTTGGAGATGCTGCCTTGCGAGGGGAACGTACGTATTGGATTTGGGAAACAGGATCCGTGATCAAAATTTTATAATCCAACATGCTCTTCTTTATGGGCGCAATTTGGCTTATAGTTTCCTAGCTAGATGCGTCAACCACGCGATAAATAATATATTTGACTGACAGAATGCAAACAAATAAGAATGCACGTGGAGTATTATTAGCTTGCGTTGGTGAAAATGGAGTTGGTCTTGGAGGATGTGATTTTAGCCAGGGTACTACAAAAAAAAATCATCTTGTGACAAAGGCCTGGTAGCTTTTCTGGCTCTCGATTCACATGATGTAACAATCGACGAAATGCTCGGATGTGGAAGTGGCTTGACCGAGCATTGGTTCTCTTGGGTGGATGCAGCTCTTTTCGATGCTACTATTTCTTATTTGCCTCGGATTGCGTCTGACCACTGCCCTCTTCTGATCTCTACGGAGTCTTCATCTCGGCCTCTGAGGCCGTTTCGGTTTGAGCAATTTTGGACTTCTTACTCTTCGACCCGGGCTATTATCCGTCAGGTGTGGCGGATGCCAGTTAGAGGAAGCTCTGTCTACCGCCTTTCCCGCCGCCTTGAATTAGTGAAGCGCAGGCTCTTGAGTTGGAGTCGGCGAGAGGTGGGCGTTCTTGACCAGCGTATTCAATCTGTGGAAGCTGACATTGCTGTGCTTCAGGCTAAGGAAGATTCTGATGGCTGCCTCTCGGAGTTAGATCTCCAGACTCTCCGTCGGAATTTGTCTTTACACCATTCTATTCTTAGTCAGCAGGAGACTTATTGGCGACAGCGGTCCCGGATACAGTGGCTTCAGGAGGGCGATCGGAATACCAGATTCTTTCATCAGGCTACTGTGGCTCGGCGGGCTGCCAATCGTATTCGGTATATTCGTGATGAGAATGGCCATATTGCGGAAGACGAGGAGACTATTCGTGAACAAATTGTCCATTATTTTCAGTCCCGTTGGTCGGAGGTGTCTGCCAGTGGCTGCCCCATTTCTCCTGTTCCTCTGGCTGCCCGGGTGACTGAGGATGATAATGTTATGCTTTTGAGGGAGGTTTCGGCGGAGGAGATTCGTTCTGCTGTTTGGGTTCTGGGCCCTGATAAGGCCCCTGGTCCTGACGGGTTTCCTCCCTTCTTCTTCCGTCGCTATTGGGATATTATCGGGTCGGATGTGGTTATGGCTATTCAGATGGTTTTCTCATCTAAAGCTCTTCCTCCAGAGTGGCAGCGTACATTTGTCACTCTTATCCCTAAGAGGTCGACGGCTTCTCTTCCCCAGCATTATCGGCCTATCAGTTTATGTACCACCCTGTATAAAATCTGTGCTCGCCTCTTGGTCACTCGTCTCCAGGGAGTGATTCCCCGTCTTATATCTATGGAGCAGGGGGCGTTCATTCGTGGTCGCACCATCACTGATAATGCTCTTATTGCCCAAGAATTCATGCATGATCTTAATCGGGCGACTGGCAGAAGGGCTCTTATGGCCATCCAGTTGGACATGGAAAGAGCTTATGATAGGATCAGTTGGACTTATCTTCGGCAGACTCTTCAGGAGTTTCGTTTTGATGATCTCTTCATTGAGTGGGTTATGGCTTGTGTTCAGGGGCCGACCTTTTCCATCCTCATCAATGGAGGTCCTTCGGGTTTTTTCCCATCAGCTGGGGGCTTCGGCAGGGTTGCCCTCTTTCTCCTTTCCTGTTCATCCTCTGTGCCGATGATTTGTCACGCACCTTTGCTCATGCTGGTGGAGCGTCTATGTTGCAGCCTTATATGCCTGGGCCCCAAGGCCCCCCTCTTACTCATTTGCTCTTTGCAGACGATTGTATTCTTCTTAGCCCAGCTTCTATTCAGAATGCGGCGGTTTACTCTGCTATTATACAAGCCTATTGCCAAGCTTCCGGTCAGCGGGTCAATCTGCAGAAATCTGTCCTTTGTTTTAGCCCGTCGATCCCTTGTCGTCGTCGGACTACGATCTCCCAATTGTTAGGGATCTCTTCCCATTCTGACCGCCTATCCTACCTTGGGATCCCTATTCGGGGCGTCGTCCTCGGCAGACTGACTTCGGAGATCTTGATCGTCGGATAGCGGATCGGTTGAGTAGGTGGCAGGCTTCCAGCCTCTCGTTGATGGGTCGGATTATGCTGATTCGGTCCATCCTCACCTCGCTTCCCCTTTACCTCTTATCTAACACCCTGATTCCGGTTATCTGTCTGCGCCGGATTGAGAGGCGTTTTCGGGATTTTCTCTGGGGCTCGAGTCAGGGAGGCCACGGTATTCATCTCCTTTCATGGGATATTGTTTGTATGCCTATTAGAGAGGGTGGGCTGGGAATTCAGTCGTTGGTCCTTCGCCGGGAAGCTCTGTTTGCGAAGCATGCCTCTAGATTTTTATTGGACCCTCACTGCTTCTGGAGTATAGTTATGAGAGGTAGATATGGTGCCTGGTCTTCTGATTCTACTTCCCGCACTCCTCGCGGATGCTCTCCGTTTTGGCGGGCGATTTGTCAGGCTGCCCCTTCTGTTATGCCCGATATTCACTGGATGATTGGGGATGGGAGATCTGTTGATGTTACCCAGGATAGTTGGATTGCAGCCACTCCTCTATCCCGCTGGCCGACCTTTATTAGTACTGATGTTGATCCTTCTATGCCAGTGGCTGCGTTGATCTGCCAGGATAGTAAATGTTTGGAATGCTTCCACTGTTTTCCGACTTTTTGGGGTGGAGCTTGCGCTCTGCACCTTTGCTCATGCTGGTGGAGCGTCTATGTTGCAGCCTTATATGCCTGGGCCCCAAGGCCCCCCTCTTACTCTTTGCTCTTTGCAGACGATTGTATTCTTCTTAGCCCAGCTTCTATTCAGAATGCGGCGGTTTACTCTGCTATTATACAAGCCTATTGCCAAGCTTCCGGCCAGCGGGTCAATCTGCAGAAATCTATCCTTTGTTTTAGCCCGTCGATCCCTTGTCGTCGGCGGACTACGATCTCCCAATTGTTAGGGATCTCTTCCCATTCTGACCGCCTATCCTACCTTGGGATCCCTATTTCGGGGCGTCGTCCTCGGCAGACTGACTTCGAGATCTTGATCGTCGGATAGCGGATCGGTTGAGTAGGTGGCAGGCTTCCAGCCTCTCGTTGATGGGTCGGATTATGCTGATTCGGTCCATCCTCACCTCGCTTCCCCTTTACCTCTTATCTAACACCCTGATTCCGGTTATCTGTCTGCGCCGGATTGAGAGGCGTTTTCGGGATTTTCTCTGGGGTTCGAGTCAGGGAGGCCACGGTATTCATCTCCTTTCATGGGATATTGTTTGTATGCCTATTAGAGAGGTGGGCTGGGAATTCAGTCGTTGGTCCTTCGTCGGGAAGCTCTGTTTGCGAAGCATGCCTCTAGATTTTTATTGGACCCTCACTGCTTCTAGAGTATAGTTATGAGAGGTAGATATGGTGCCTGGTCTTCTGATTCTACTTCCTCACTCCTCGCGGATGCTCTCCGTTTTGGCGGGCGATTTGTCAGGCTGCCCCTTCTGTTATGCCCGATATTCACTGGATGATTGGGGATGGGAGATCTGTTGATGTTACCCAGGATAGTTGGATTGCAGCCACTCCTCTATCCCGCTGGCCGACCTTTATTAGTACTGATGTTGATCCTTCTATGCCAGTGGCTGCGTTGATCTGCCAGGATAGTAATGTTTGGAATGCTTCCACTGTTTTCCGACTTTTTGGGGTGGAGCTTGCGCTCAGGATTCTTGCCATTCCCCTTGCCCCCTCAGCTGATTCGGATACCAGACTTTGGCGGCGCTCCTGCCTTTCTTCTGCTCCTACCAGGGATCTTGTTGACTGTTTCCGTTCTCGGACTGCGGGTTGGACGATGTTGCATGGATCTGGCGTTTGCCTATCCACCCCAGGATCCGGCTTTTCTTGTGGAAGCTTCGGTGGAACCGCCTTCCTACCTGCGCTCTTTGGCTGGCCGTGGTCTCCTCATGTCGTCTCTCTGCCCAATCTGTGGGCTTGAGGATGAGTCGGTAGATCATGTTATTTTTACTTGCTCTCGAGCTATGAGGATATGGCAGCAGATGCAGCTCACCCCGTGGGTGCCTGAGGACGGACCCATTCGGCTGTCTTCTTGCACGCCATTCGTCTTGCTGCTCAGAGGGGTCTGGGTGCCCAGTGTGCTGTCTCAGCTTACTTGGCTTATCATATTTGGCTCACGAGGAATCAGATGGTTTTCTCTGATGAGACTGCTCCATCCCATATTATTATCAGAAAGGCTATTTTTCTTGCTAAGGAGTATGGCCGCTCTTCCCTTGCTGTTCACTCTGCTCGACCCGGCTTCTAGGACTCCCCTGCTGCCTTGGCAGCGCACCGTTCTACGGTCTTTGTTTCTTGGGAGCCCCCACCCCCGGGTTATGTCAAAGTGAACTTTGATGGCTCTGTCTCCGATCGTATCGTTGGGTCCGGTTTTGTTATTAGGGGTTCGGAGGGAGAGCTTCTTGCTGCCGGTGGCCATGGTTCCTTGGATTTATCGGTTCCGATGGCGGAGCTTCAGGCTGCTTGGGCTGGAATCAGTTATGTCGTTCGTTATTTGGCCTCAGACAGACTGATTATTGAGGGAGATTCTCTCACTGTTATTCGGTGGATTCGTCGGGATGGGGTCCTCATTCCACCAATCTCATCCTTCGTGCTATCTGGGATTCTCTCCGGACTACAACTGCGCCTATGATTCGCCATATTTATAGGGAAGCCAATGCGGCAGCTGATTGGGTTGCAAATCTCACAGCTCGCCATCCAGGCCCGTGGGAATGGCATAGGGGTGATCCTTGCCCCCTTATTTTGCAGCAAATTATGTATCTGACTTCTCGGGCTTGACTCATGCCAGACGGGTGTGATCGCCCGTTTGTAACAAAAAAAAAAAAAAAGTCTCGTGCACCGCTTTAAAGGTTTCTCTTATCTTTTTGGAGCGCGGGATGCACAGGACTCGCCGTAATCCATAGATCATGGCAGTCTGTCAGCATAGATATACGATTAGGTGTATGATTTTATGCATTAAAACGATGCATAAAAAACGTTTGCGCAATCAAAACGTTTTGAATTTAGTTAGACCGTTTTCACCACGACAAAAAAAAAAAAAAAAAGAAGATTTTATATACCGATGTCGTTGATTTTTATTAGTTCACATACATAATATTTATTAAAAAAATATTAAAATAATTTATAATATTAGTAAAAAACTTTACTTACTTAATTTTAAACTTATGATTAATTATAAAATTAAGATATCATTCCGTTTTAAACTTACTTGAGACATCCGTTCAGAAAGTTAAAAAAAAATTACTATATTTCAGTTGTAAATTTATGACACCATAGTTATAAAATTATGACATTCACTCAAAAAATATGTATATACATAAATTCATAAAAAAATTATGATTTTACGGATCATGAAGATAAATAAAGCGGCGTGCAAAGTAAGTGTATCTCAACCATCGCCCCTCCTTGAAAAAAAAAAAAAAAAAAAAAGGGAGGTAGTGCTTTAAAATCAAATTAATGCCGCATTTGGTTGTTTTGGCGAAACGTTTGGAAGAGAAGAGAGATTCTTGCTTATTGATTTGATATGCTTAAAAAATTGGATTGTCAAAATCCAATGAAGGATTTAGGATGGGAAGCAGATTCATCGAAGACAAACAGAGTGTCAAGGTTTTCAAATATTATGATCAAAATATTTCTATGAATGGGATGCCAGGATGGTTGACTGAAGTTGGACTGGCCTGCTTAGGTTTTTTTTTTTTTTTGGGTTACAAACGGGCGATCACACAAGTCTCGTGTGAATCAGCCTAGATACATCAGAAGACAAAATGCTGAGTAGGGCCTGCTTAGGTATTGTTTGGGCAGAACCTTTCAAGTGACGCAGGATGAATGGTAGTTTGACTAACCTTTTGAGCTACTTTGATAGATCTAATTTACCACATAGCTCGTAGATTACAATAATAAATACGTACAGTGTTTGTTCGTCCGCTTGCATTCTTAAACCCATAGTTTTGTCACAGGCCGAATTATTCATACTACAATTATTTTCTTACAATGGCCTTATGCGGCGCTAGACCCCCACAATCTAGCCAGCCTTCCTACTATCGAGACGCAACTGAGTATAAACACTCATTTCATTAATTTTCCATATGATACAAGACACATAGAAACCCGCTCATAGATCTTTGCCCCAACCCGCCCATGGATCTTTGCCCCAAACTGGTGTGTCTTGCCCAAAAGGCTTACATATATAACTCATGCGGTGGACAGTTTCTCCAACCGTTGGGAAGTTTCGACAACTGACTAGCCAGTGTCTCAATCATGCCGCATAAGTAGTTTAGGAACCACCCTTCTCTTGAGAAGCACGACACGGCCAGAACAGCGCCAAGGCAGTTCTAGGAACCACCCCAGATGCCTTGTTTGAATCCCGCCAACTGCACAGCGCACAGCCTTGGACACATGTCCAAGGCTGTTATGGGAACCACCCCAACTGCCCTATGCATCCACGGGTTCCTCGGCATGCACCATTTCATGCCTTCATGTCAAGGCTCCGAGCCCAACATGTTTATTCATGGTCTAAGGCACCCTTGTCTTCAAATGACCTTCCACAGCCATGGCATCCCAACGCCGTGGCCTTCTCCGCGCCTGTCCTTGAGACCGGGGCGTCTACTCACTCCTCTCAATATTCAGTCGCAACCTCCAGCCATCTGCCACCCTAAGAGTTTCAAAGCTCTGAGCAACGTTGCAGACTGAGCCCAGGCCCTGCGCGCGCCACCCCACCAGATGCCACATGCAGCCTGGCCCCATGCGATCCCTGGTGCACACGCCCCACGCCCGCACCGCAGCAACCTCACTGACAGCGCCATGCTGCCAGTGCCGCGCGCCCGCGCCACGCGACCAAGTCGCTCTCGGCCAAGAACTCCCGCTCCTTGTGACACACAAGTCTCGCACGGCTGATGCCGTGCGGCCAATGCCTTAAGCGACCAAGGCCCTCCTCGGCCAAGATCCTCCGCGGCCAAGGCCCTACTTAGCCAAGGCCTTCTTCCAAGGTCAGCGACGTGCGACTCCACTCCGCGCGGCTAACACCTTGTGCAACTAAGGCCCTGCTCGGCCAAGATCTTTCGTGCTACCAAGACCCTGCTCGGCCAAGGCCTTCCACGGTCCGTGCCGCACGCATCTCTCCGCGCGGCCTATGCACAGCCTCAACTGCGCCACTGCGTCCTAAATAAGCCTTTTGCAGCCTCCTGCAGCACCGCCCAAGATGGGCCCTTCGCGGCCCCTGTATAGCCCAAAAAGACCGTTACAGTTATGATCTTAGTTGTAGGTGCAACTGGGATGCTGGGACGACTGATTGGTCCAAGGCTTAGCTCAAGACTGTGATGTCCCTGCTTGTCAATTTCAAAAGTTTTTTAGTGTGCGGGTAATTTAGTTGTGAGGTAGTTCTAAAGAAGCTCGACGGCCTCATGATTATTGGATTGTCACTGAGTTCGGCATGGAGATGCCTCCAAGATCCTCAACATCGCCCAGCTCCCGCGCCAGCTCCTCTAGCTGCTCATCGGCTAGCCCCAGCCTCGCCATGGCCTCCACCCACTTGGACTCAGCTGCCAAGGATCGGTCAAACTCGGCCGCCGCCTTTCCTTCGTCCTCCCAGAGAGAGTCTCCAAGTTGGCGCAGACGGCCTCGACGGCCCGAAGCTTGTGGTCCAGGGCCGCTTTCCGGGCCTGAGCCTCAGCCAGCTTCTCAGCCACCTCTCTGCACTGAGCTCGGTACTTGGCCACCCGCTCCTGGGAGTGCACGACTGCGTCACCGGTCCAACCATGGCATTCCGGAGGGTGAGAACCTCGTTGGCCATCTGCAAAGGTCAAGGAGTTAGTCAAAACTAAGATTAAATCAACAGGAAGAAGAACTGTGCAAAGGAAAGTTACCTGGAGCACTGACACGTACGTTGCGTTGAGGATCCTAAAGACGGGCTCGCGATTGAGCTACTTACGGAACTTCGGCAGGTGGATCTCTCTAGCTAACGCTCTGCCAGTCGCCCGCTGTCCATAGCCGAGAACCTCGACAGCCGTCACGATTCTTTGGCAATGGACCCCCGGCCGGGCGACGGTAGTGGAGTTGTCAGCTCCATCCCACCATCGTCTGCCGGTCTCTCTTCACCTCCGGCCTCTGGGGCAATCCCTCCCTCTTTCGGCTCAAGAGGGGCCGGTTGTCCGCCCTTGGCCCCCGAGTTGGCCACCTCTGCCTGCCCGATGGGACTGGGGTTTCGTCCTTAGCCTCCAGGTCAACCACCTCCACCGGCTTAGCAGGAGTCGGAGGCCCATCCCCGGCCTCTTCTGCCTGGGCCGACTGGCCCCTTCTCTCCGGTCCTGCCTTGGCCATGGCGAGGACATCTCTCACCAGTGACTCAGCCGGTACACTCTCCCTCGGCTTCTCCACGAGAGCGGTCTCCACGGGAGCCACAGAAGCCTGGGTAAGCTAGCCTTGGGCCTTCCGCCGAGACTTCTGGCCGACCTCACCACCTCGTCGGCCTCCTCCCTCTTCCTTCGGGCTACCGCCTTCAGTCGCTCGGTAAGCAACTTCATCACTGCACAAGGTGCCGACAATCAAAAAAGAAAAAATGAATAGGTAAAGAGAATGAGAAGAGTGGGATCTCACACTCACCAACCGCCAGGGCCAAATCGGCCTCATAGAGGTTGGCCTCGGCCAACAACTCCTTGCAGGGTGGGATTTCGAAGGACGTCAAGCGATCAAAGAGCTCTCGGTCCCTTTCATCCATGGTGGAGTTTTTGTTGGGACCGACGTCAGGATTTCTCCAACTCATCCTCACTCCATCCACATAGGCGAATAGAAAACGGGATTTCCATCCCATAACTTTGGAGGGGAGGCTAAGTGGTAGGATCCTTCGGGGCCTAGAGATAAAATTCACCACCCATCTTTACTGTGGTGGCAGAGCTTATAGAAGGATAGGAATAGAGAAATCCTAGCTTCCGAGGCATGAAGGTAGCAGAGGACAACAAAGGGGCAGATGATCCGAACCGAGTTTGGAGTCAACTGCGCCGGAATGATTCATACCTGTCTAGCAGGTTGAGGACAAATAGGTGAAAGGAAAGGCAGAGCCCACACTTGAAGAACTCCTCGTACAGGGCTACTCGATCGTTCTGGTCAGAGTTCACCCAATCCTTGGGTCCAAGGGCCGACAAGTGGATGGTGCTGGGAACCCTATACCTAACCCTAAGGTCTTCTACCTCCTCAGGGG
>UESW01004541.1:153750-167648 GCA_900491605.1 Calamus simplicifolius | reverse complement strand
GCCTAGTCAGATGGTGGCAATCGGAGGGGGGCCAAACGGACTGAGGATGGTGGGGCTGCCCTAGGCGGAGCTACCTTAGGTGGGTACCCTAGGCGGAGGCACCCTAGGCAGAGACGCTCGGGATGGAGGTTTGACAGCCACCGTCGGACGGTCGTGGATGGTGACACCACCCCGACCGACATCGACGACGTATCAGAGGAACCTCCTTCTCTTTCGAGAACGAGGAGAGACTTACTACGGGCCTCTTGCCCTCCCTAATAGCACGGCGATCCATGGATGAAAAGATGAAAAAGAAGAAGAAGAAGACAAAGGAGGAAGGAGACAAGAGAAGACTGACCTGGTGTCAAGAAGAGAGAACGGAAGGTTCAGGACTCTGAGATGAAAAACGACAAGGAGGATGATGAAGGCGTGAGGAGCGCGAAGGGGCAGGCGAGGCGATTTTATACAAATTTTTGAATCGTCCTACCCAATGTGCTGCCAAGCGGCCGCCCGCAATTGAAGACAACCTCCAGCTGTCAATAATCCCCCCTTTGCCTGAGATGTGGCGTCTTGGTTCTACACAGGGAGCGGGATCTGCGGTCAATGATGCGATGTGGAGAGTGGTGGCTTAATGATAACGCTCGACTTTTCCGTCCATCGAGAGATATTTCCTCGACGCACCCAAAATTGGCTTCATTTCTGCGCTTCTCCTTGAATACGGATGGACTTCGAAGAGACCTCGTCTTGAAGAGACGCACCCCCACCTCCGATGATTAATGGCACGCGAGACCAATAATGATGATAAATTTGTGCACTCCTTTCGCTCAAGGGTCAATGAGCACGTGACCACTTAAGCTCAAGAGTGGGAGGGCATTGATGACTGGTAGCGCCACGTAGGCATTAACGGTCAAAGTTAACTGCTTCTCCATGACGACCTCAGCGGCCCCTCTTCTCCAAAGCGTTCCTGCTCCTCAGTGGCCTCCGCTTCTCCAAGATGACCTCCGCGGCTCCTCTTCTTCAAAGCAGTCCCGCTCCTCAGTGGCCTGTTAACATAATTCTCTTTATAAAAAATATTGTTTGATCAGGGCAGCACACATATTAAAGCCGCAGTTTACCCCACATCTTCCTTCATCGACAAGGAATGATATTGTACTTCCACTTCAGGGACCGCTCGTTGAAAAGCTTTTCAGCCTTAAAAGACACGCAATTGAAGGAAAAGTCTTCGTGCACCGCTTTAAAGGTTTCTCTTATCTTTTTGCAGCGCGGGATGCACAGGACGCGCCGTAATCCAATAGATCATGGCAGTCTGTCAGCATAGATATACGATTAGTGTATCATTTTATGCTTAAAAACGATGCATAAAAACGTTTCGCGCAATCAAAACGTTTTTGAATTTAGTTAGACCGTTTTCACCACGACAAAAAAAAAAAAAAAGATTTTGTATATCGATAGATATCGTTGATTTTTATTAGTTCACATACATAATATTTATTAAAAAATATTAAAATAACCTTATAATATTTTTAAAAAAATTACGATACTTTAATTTTAAACTTATGATTGATTATAAAATTAAGATATCATTCCATTTTAAACTTACGATAATGTAGTTATAAAATTAAGACATCCGTTTAGAAAGTAAAAAAAAATTACTACATCCCAGTTGTAAATTTATGGCACTGTAGTTATAAAATTATGACATCCACTCAAAAAATATGTATGTACATAAATTCTAAAAAAAAAAAAAAAAGCTATCCGACGTGCGTTAATATCTGTTCAGCTTTTTTTTAGAATTGTGATAGATACATTTTTTAAATAAGTATCATAATTTTATAACTACAGTGTCGTAAATTTATAATTGGAATGTCGTGATTTTTTTTTTTTGACTTTCTTAATGGATGTCTTAATTTTATAACTACAATGTCAGTAAGTTTAAAACTGGAGTATCATCTTAAATTTTGACGTAATGTATATAATACATGTTCAGCTTTTTTTTTTAATTTATGTATAGACTTGCTTTCTGAATGGATGTTGTAATTTTATAACTACGGTGTAATAAGTTTACAACTGAGTATTATAATTTTTTTTTGCTTTCAGAATGGATGTCTTAATTTTATAACTACGATATCGTAAGTTTAAAACTGAGCTATCATAATTTTTTTAAATAATATAAATTATTTTAAAATTTTTTAATATATATATATAAATTAATTAAAAAAATTTGATGCAGTTGATATAGAACTTGCTGCATCGCATCGGATACAATGCACAAAGTGTTTTCCAAAAGAAAAAGGCTTTGTGGCCCGCACAAAACGTGCAGAAGTCTTTTTCTGAGAGAAGAGACCCGATCGTGCCCTTGGCACAAAGGCACCAAACCAAAAACTCTAGACAAAGGAACGTACTAAAATCACATAGAAATTTCAAATTCATAGGAGCCTTTCTCCCTTTCTGATTTAAATCTAAGCAGAATACCTCTTTTATTCACTCGCTCAGCGACTTGCGTCCGAAATTGTTCAAAGACAATTTCAATAAAAAGGTTACACCACACACGTCCAATACTTTGGTGACATTTGGGCGTAACCTTGGCGCGGTCAAGAAACGAATCGTCATTTTCCTTGGTGACACGTGTTGTGCGAGGTTGCGATAACATCACTAACCTCTTAATCATTAAGCAAACGCATCGTTTATTTCTTGCCTCGTGTGTATATATATATATATATATATATATATATATATATATATATATATATGACGAGAACCGGCACTCCAGATAAGACCAAGAAAGCCTTCTTGGGCATCCTTATCCTTCCTCTGTACGTCCTATAGCAGTGGGAAGGAGGAACAAGCTGGCCATGGAAGCTACGTGGAGTGATGGCTATGGAGGTGAAGCCTTGTACTGCGTGGTCGTCTTGTGGCTCTCCATCATATCTTGGATCATATTTGCTCGCGTGGATGATGCCGAGGCCTCTCGGAAGCGTCGTCGGAGCCGGGGGAGGCCGGTGTTCATCGGGGCTACTGGTCTTTGTGATGGCACGGCGATGACTGTGATGGGTGCTATGGATTTTGTGATACTTATGCTTCTTAAGTGCCATGTGACTCTCTCAGAGAGTTGATGGATGCCCTCTCTGTGAAAAAATAAGAGAGAGGATAACAGAATATATGATGCGAAGATTTCTTCCTTTCCCTCAGCTTGCTTTTTTTTTTTTTTTTTTTTTGTGTGTGTGTTGTAAATCGATTTCTATAGGGATACTACAATATATTGCGAAGTATTGGGTGGTAGATTGCTATTAAACTTATTCTTGTGAAAATATAAGAGCATTCTATACGTCGGTAGGCAGAGAACCAAGAAACAGATGGGTCAAATGGCAAATGAGAATTCTTTACGTTTGAGAAACGATCATGATAATTGGAATTCAATGGAAAAAATTGTGGTTTTACGGATCACGAAGATAAATAAAGCGGCGTGCAAAGTAAGTGGTATCTCAACCATCGCCCCTCCTTGAAAAAATGAAAAAAAAAAAAATTTAAGAAAGGGAGGTAGTGCTTTAAAATCAAATTAATGCCGCATTTGGGTTGTTTGGCGAAACGTTTGGAAGAGAAGAGATATTCTTGCATATTGATTTGATATGCTTAAAAAATTGGATTGTCAAAAATCCAAAGAAGGGTTTAGGATTGGAAACGGATTCATCGAAGACAAACAGAGTGTCAAGGTTTTCAAAATATTATGATCAAAATATTTCTATGAATGGGATGCCAGGATGGTTGACTGAAGTTGGACTGGCCTGCTTAGGTATTGTTTGGGGAGAACCTTTCAAGTGACGCAGGATGAATGGTAGTTTGACTAACCTTTTGAGCTATGATTTACCACATAGCTCGTAGATTACAATAATAAATACGTACAGTGTTGTCCGTCCGCTTGCATTCTTGAACCCATAGTTTTTGTCAAAGGGCCGAATTATTCATACTACAATTATTTTCTTGCCACGGCCTTGTGCGGCGCTAGACCTCCCACGATCTAACCAGCCTTCTCATTATCGGGACGGGACTGAGTATAAACGCTCATTTCATTAATTTCCCATATGATACAAGACACACAGAGACCCGCCCATGGATCTTTGCTCCAAACTGGTGTGTCCTTCTTCCCAAAAGGCTTACATATATAACTCATGCGGTGGACAGTTTCCTCAACCGCTGGGAAGTTCCAACAACCGACTAGCCAGTGTCTCAATCATGCCGCACAAGTAGTTTAGGAACCACCCTTCTCTTGAGAACAGCACAACACGGCCAGAACAGCGCCAAGGCAGTTCTAGGAACCACCCCAGATGCCTTGTTTGAATCCCGCCAACTACACAGCGCACAGCCTTGAACACATGTCCAAGGCTGTTATGGGAACCACCTCAACTGCCCTATGCGTCCATGGGTTCCTCGGCATGCACCATTTTATGCCTTCATGTCAAGGCTCCGAGCCTAACATGTTTATTCATGGTCTAAGGCACCCTTGTCTGCAAATGACCTTCCACAGCCATGGCATCCCGACGCCGTGGCTTTCTCCGCACCCGTCCTTAAGACCGGGGCGTCTACTCACTCCTCTCAATATTCGGTCGCAGCTTCTAGCCATCTGCCACCCCGAGAGTTTCAGAGCTCTGAGCAACATTGCAGACTGAGCCCAGGCCCTGTGCGCGCCCCCCACCAGATGCAACGTGCAGCCTGGCCCCATGCGGTCCCTGGTGCACACGCCCCACGCCCACGCCGCAGCAACCTCACTGACAGCGCCATGCTGCTAGTGCCGCATGGCCCGCGCCACACGACCAAGTCGCTCTCGGCCAAGGCGGCGCTGTCAGTGCCGCGCGGCCCGCGCCACGCGACCAAGTCGCTCTCGGCCAAGGCCCTCCATGGCCATGGCTCGGCTCGGCCAAGAACTCCCACTCCTTGTGACACACAAGTCTCGCACGGCTGATGCCGTGCGGCCAATGCCTTAAGCGACCAAGGCCCTCCTCGGTCAAGATCCTCCGCGGCCAAGGCCCTACTTGGCCAAGGCCTTCTTCCAAGGTCAGCACCGTGTGACTCCACTCCGCGTGGCTAACACCTTGTGCGACTAAGGCCCTGCTCGGCCAAGGTCTTCCGTGCTGCCAAGGCCTTGCTCGGCCAAGGCCTTCCATGGTCCGTGCCGCACGGCACCTCTCCGCGCGGCCTATGCACAACATCAACTGCGCCACTGCGTCCTGAATAAGCCTTTTGCAGCCTCCTGTAGCACCGCCCAGGATGGGCCCTTCGCGGCCCTTGTACAGCCCAAAAAGACCGTTACAGTTATGATCTTAGTTGTAGGTGCAACTGGGATGCTGGGACGGCTGATTGATCCAAGGCTTAGCTCAAGACTGTGATGTCCCTGCCTGTCAATTTCAACAGTTTTTTAGTGTGGGTAATTTAGTCGTGAGGTGGTTCTAAAGAAGCTCGACGGCCTCGTGATTATTGGATCGCCACTGAGTTCGGCATGGAGATGCCTCCGAGATGGTTCAACATCCTGACAGTTTCGTTCCAATTCCAATCGCCCCTTGGTCCGATACACAAAACCCTCGAGACAGTTCTAAAGGAGCTTGGCGGCCTTGCGACTAACAGGTCACCACTCGGTCTGGCATAGAGATGCCTCCGAGGCGGTTCAAAACCCCGACAGTTTTGTTCCCGTTCGAGTCACCCCTCGGGCTGGCACACAAAACCCCTGAGGCAGTTCTAAAGGAGCTCGGCGGCCTCACGACTAGTGGGTCGCCACTCGGTCCAGCGTAGAGATGCCCTCGAGGCGGTTCAAGACCCCGACAATTCCGTTATCGTTTGAGTCACCACTCGGGCCGGCACACGAAACCCCGAGGCGGTTCTAAAAGAGCTTGGCGGCCTCGCAACTAGTGGGTCACCACTCGGTCCAGCGTGAAGATGCCCTCGAGGCGATTCAAGACCCTGACAGTTCCGTTTATGTTCGAGTCGCCCCTCGGGCCAACACACGAAACCTCCGAGGTAGTTCTAAAGAATTTTCAAGCTTGCTTAAGCATTCCTTAGCTAATACCGGCACCCTACAGTCATTCTGACAAATGCCTAATGGATTAAGGACTCGACCGATGTTATGAGTTCGTATAGATCCCAGCCAGATCATCGGGAGGACTCCGATCACTTGCTGCCGAGCCTAAAGATCGGGACCGGTACACCATTACAAAGAAGTGGAGCCACTACAAAAGCTAAGTGGATTGATATAGGCAAAATTTCTTTTCCATTAATATTAAAATGAAATACAAAAGCTGACTCAAGGTCAGTTATAATCAAAAAAGAAGAAAACAGATAAAGGCCTAAGGGTCTACGACTTGGTGGGCCCCGGTTCGCTACTGACGTCGTCCTCGTTCGATGCCTCGTCGTTCGGGTCTCCGGGTTTGATGGCGTCGAGGTTATCGACCCCGAAGATCTAGGTGACCTTATCCTTGCAGTGGTTGAAGTCTTGGAGGTAGGAGTCGAGGCCCAGCTCTTCCACCTCTCAGTCGAATGCTGAAGAACTCTTGTATTGTTCAATGACATTCTGAGGCCGGGTCTCGGCATCCTGGGCTCAGTCCTCAGCTTCCTTGGTTCAGGCCTCGGCATCCTGGGCTCGGGCCTCGGCGTCGGCCCTTCTCTCTTCGACCTCCTAGGTGTCCGACTTCGCTAGGGCGGCCTTCTCCTTGGTGATGCGGGCGACGGCCTTAGCTGCCTTAGCTCGATCCTCAACGTCGCCCAACTCCCGCACCAGCTCCTCCAGCTGCTCGTCGCTAGCCCCAGCCTCGCCATGGCCTCCACCCACTTGGACTCAGCTGCCAAGGATCGGTCAAACTCGGCCGCCGCCTTTCCTTCGTCCTCCCAGAGATGAGTCTCCAAGTTGGCGCAGATGGCCTCGACGGCCCAAAGCTTATGGGCCAGGGCCGCTTTTTGGGCCTGAGCCTCAGCCAGCTTCTCAGCCACCTCTCTGCACTAAGCTCGGTACTTGGCCACCCGCTCCTGGGAGTGAACGACTGCATCACCGGTCCGGACCATGGCATTCCAGAGGGTGAGAACCTCGTTGGCCATCTGCAAAGGTCAAGGAGTTAGTCAAAACTTAGATTAAATCAACATGAAGAAGAACTGTGCGAAGGAAAGTTACCTGGAGCACTGACACGTACGTTGCGTTGAGGATCCTAAAGACGGGCTCGCGATTGAGCTGCTTACGGAACTTCGGTAGGTGGATCCTCTCTAGCTAATGCTCTACTAGTCGCCCGCTGTCCATAGCCGAGAACCTCGGCAGCCGTCACGGTTCTTTGGCAATGGACCCCCGGCCGGGTGATAGTTGTGGAGTTGTCAGCTCCATCCCACCATCGTCTACCGGTCTCTCTTCACCTCCGGCCTCTGGGGCAATCCCTCCCGCTTCCGGCTCAAGAGGGGCCAGGTGTCCGCCCTTGGCGCTCGAGTTGGCCACCTCTGCCTGCCCGGTGGGGACTGGGGTTTCGTCCTTAGCCTCCAGGTCAACCACCTCCACCGGCTTAGCAGGAGTTGGAGGCCCATCCCCGGCCTCTTCTGCCTGGGTCGACTGGCCCTTCTCTCCGATCCCGCCTTGGCCATGGCGAGGACATCTCTCACCGGCGACTCGGCCGGGACACTCTCCCTCGGCTCCTCCACGAGAGCAGTCTCCACGGGAGCTGCAGAAGCCTGGTTAAGCTAGCCTTGGGCCTTCCGCCGAGACTTCTTGGCCGACGTCACCACCTCGTCGGCCTCCTCCCTCTTCCTTCGGGCTGCTGCCTTCAGTCGCTCGGTAGGCAACTTCATCACTGCACAAGGTGCTGACAGTCAAAAAAGAAAAAATGAATAGGTAAAGAGAATGAGAAGAGTGGGATCTCACGCTCACCAACCGCCAAGGCCAAATCGGCCTCATAGAGGTTGGCCTCGGCCAATAACTCCTTGCAGGGTGGGATTTCGAAGGACGTCAAGTGATCAAAGAGCTCTCGGTCCCTTTCATCCATGGTGGAGTTTTTGTTGGGGCCGACGTCAGGATTCCTCCAACTCATCCTCACTCCATCCACATGGGCAAATAGAAAACGGGATTTCCATCCCATAACTTTGGAGGGGAGGCTAAGTGGTAGGATCCTTCGGGGCCTAGAGATAAAATTCACCACCCATCTTTACTGTGGTGGCAGAGCTTATAGAAGGATAGGAATAGAGAAATCCTAGCTTCCGAGGCATGAAGGTAGCAGAGGACAACAAAGGGGCAGATGATCCGAACCGAGTTTGGAGTCAACTGCGCCGGAATGATTTCATACCTGTCTAGCAGGTTGAGGACAAATAGGTGAAAGGAAAGGCAGAGCCCACACTTGAAGAACTCCTCGTACAGGGCTACTCGATCGTTCTGGTCAGAGTTCACCCAATCCTTGGGTCCAAGGGCCGACAAGTGGATGGTGCTGGGAACCCTATACCTAACCCTAAGGTCTTCTACCTCCTCAGGGGTCATGGTCGAGGCCATCCCCTTTGGCCCTGCCAGGTCAGAGGTGGCAACCGGAGGGGGGCCACGGACTGAGGATGGTGGGGCTTCCCTAGGCGGAGCTACCCTAGGTGGAGGTACCCTAGGCGGAGGCACCCTAGGCAGAGACGCTCGGGATGGAGGTTTGACAGCCACCGTCGGATGGTTGTGGATGGTGACACCACCAACCGACCGATGTCGACGACGTATCAGAGGAACCTCCTTCTCTTTCGAGGACGAGGAGGGACTCACTACGGGCCTCTTGCCCTCCCTAATAGCACGGTGATCCATGGACGAAAAGATGAAAGAAGAAGAAGACAAAGGAGGAAGGAGACAAGAGAAGACTGACCTGGTGTGAAGAAGAGAGAACGGAAGGTTCAGGACTCTATGGGTTCAGGACTCTGAGATGAAAACGACAAGGAGGATGATGAAGGTGAGGAGCGCGAAGGGGCAGGCGAGGTGATTTTATACAAAATTTTTGAATCGTCCTGCCTAATGTGCTGCCAAGTGGCCACCCGCAATTGAAGACAACCTCCAGCTGTCAACAATCCCCCCTTTGCCCGATATGTGGCATCTTGGTTCTGCACAGGGAGCGGGATCTGCGGTCAATGATGCGATGTGGAGAGTGGTGGCTTAATGATAACGCTCAACTTTTCCATCCCTCGAGATATTTCCTCGACGCACCTAAAATTGGCTTCACTTTTTGCGCTTCTCCTTGAATACGGATGGACTTCGAAGAGACCTCGTCTTGAAGAGACGCGCCCCCGCCTCGATGATTAATGGCGTGCAAGACCAATAATGATGATAAATTTGTGCACTCCTTTCGCTCAAGGGTCAACGAGCACGTGACCACTTAAGCTCAAGAGCGGGAGGGCATCTAATGTGACTGGTAGCGCCACGTAGGCATTAACGGCCAAAGTTAACTGATGGCAAAGACCAAAAGAGGTGGCCCTTCGCGCTCAAGGCGAGGGGGCATCTGATGTGGCTAACATAGCCACGAGGGCAATTATGGCAAAATCAAAATCTTAAGGCGGCCCCGCATCTCCAAGTCGGCCGGGTCGGCCCCGACCTTCCCTGGTCAGCCCCGCTCGTCCCCGGCATCTCCAAGTCAGTCGGGTCGGCCCCAAACTTCCCTGGTCGGCCCCACTCGGCCCCAGCATCTCCAAGTCAGCCGGGTCGGCCCCGACCTTCCCTGGTCGGCCCCGCTCGACTCCAGCATCTTCAAGTTGGCCGGGTCGGCCCCGACCTTCCCTGGTTGTCCTCGCTTGGCCCCGGCATCTCCAAGTCAGCCGAGACGGCCCGACCTTTCCTGGTCAGCCCCGCTCAGCCCTAGTGTCTCCAAGTCGGCCAAGTCGGCCCCAACCTTCCCAGGCCGGTCCTGCCCCAGCATCTGCAGGTCAGCCGAGCTGGTCCTGCTTGGCCTTGGTGCCCTCAGGAGGGTCAAGGCTGCCCCAAGTCGATTCCAGAATGATCCTGGCTGTTCACACCACCGTCCTTCTGATGCGCGCCGCCTGGCATCCCCAAGCCCTGATAGAGATATAGACTAAAAGATATGCTTTATGTTATTCTTTATATTTTAATGAGAATTCATTTTGAGCAATGTATGTCATTACTATATATGTGCATGTGTCTAGTATTACAAGAGTATTTGATCTAGTGTGTAGAGTACGGCTTACACACAGAAGACTAGATCATCGATTCTTTTGGAATACAAGTTTATTGTTCACAGTTTTAGATGGAATTGGACACACCATCAGTAGAACTGTAGCATAAATTTTTAGTAGGTCTGTCTTGACTACGGGGAATGATTTATTCTAACTATTTATGCTAGTACACTTTATGTGTATTGAACAGGATCCAGTTGAGTTAATTATTATACTGACTTTATAAAATAATTTAAACCTCATGAATATTATGATTACTTATGCTCTTAATCCGAATTTTATTTCTAGACACGTGTATGTAGTGATTATTGCTTTGATTACACATAGAGTGAGATTCTATATGAGTCAATAAACTCAGTGGGTTGGGCAATAACATTATATATATGGTGAATATTAATAGTTGAAGGAAACCACGTCCTGATAAATTAGATTGATGATATCCCTTGAGGAAGCTTATAAGTTTTGATTGTATCAAATCTTGCAAGTGGATTTTGAATCCGATACATCAAATAAGTTAAGGGATAGGTCTCAAGGATAATAAAATCCAATTAAATTATATTATCAGTAATTAAATTTAATTGATGGATATCTGTAATCTTAACGTGGGGAGATAATAAGTATCTAATATTAAAGGCTCAAAAATATAAATTCAATATATTAGGAGTGCAATTATAATTCTTTAGTGGAATGAATTGTAATTTATGTAATTCTAACCTGGATAGGATTGGGAGATTTAATTACGTAGGAAGTCCTTTTCATATTTGCCTATTGGTCCCTATTGTGGCCCTATATATACCCTCTCAGTTGGTTGCTAGGGTGAACGTTTTATGGAAAAAGAAAAAAAAGAAACCCTAGAACGGCCATAAGATCCCACCATCTTGTGAAAGAAAGAAGGTATTTTCGGAATACAGCGGAAGGCTAAATGTTGAGGTCGAGCAATCGAATCAAAGTGATCAAAAGTTCAAATCTGAAGGTATGATCTTGTACTCATAGATTAGAACGGTAAAAGTTTTTTTTGTATTACTTATATACGCTATAGCCGTGATCTTGGGGGTATTCCGTGTTTCCCCAACAGATCCAACTATCCACTGGCCACGCCGCTGATGAGACAAGACCTAACTACCTGTTAGCCCCGCTGACTGATGGGACGTAGCCACCAACCACCGTTTTTCCCTCTCCGATAGGATAGAACCCACCAACCAGCCCAAATTCATGCAACCGCACGAATCCCGCAGACATTCCTTCCTTAGGAACTCCACATGGTTGTGCAGGTGTCAACCCCCTATAAAAGGGTAAGTTCACTCAGAAATAAGGTACGCAAACTCATACAATCGCTACCCTGATACCTAGAAAGGGATTCCCATCTTTATGAGGACTCATGCATATTTTTCTCCTAAGAGCTCCTCCGAGTCTCTCTCAGCTGTGACCTCGGTTACTGACTTGAGCGTTGGAGGGTCCCCACCGGAGCATCCCTCCGATCTTGGGACTTTTGCAGGTCTTTCGATCGAGCGTGGGTCCCTGGATTAAGCGGCTCTCTTCTCTCGATGTTCGAGACTAGTGATCAGGCGTCATCACATACGAACGATTAGATGGCCGTTTGAAGGTCGGCTGAAAGTGTGATCACTACCGTTGATTGAACGTTGGTTCAATCAGCCATCATCGGTAACGATGATAATGATATGTGGTCGAGATGTGGTGTTGGTTCTCGTTGATGATCAAACATGTATGCTGTGAATATTTTTTTCACATGATCAAATATTTTGCTTTTATTTTTTATATGTACTTAATTATAAAATTATCATATGATAATATATTGATAGGAAAGTTCGCGGCTTCTTCATCCTTCCATCAAAAATAATTAAGTTGGCTTTCATCTCATTCTGGCATAATAATTACGGATTAATGAATTCTTGGCATGGGTTAATCGCAGAAGCGTTAGCAAACCATGCAATTAAATCTAAAGATATTGAACCGACCTGACGGAATAAAAAACATTGCAAATAATTAGACTTAATTCATTGTCTTCATCGGCATCCCTTATCCCATTGGCAGCCATCTCTCAAAACACAACAATTCAACGATCCATTGTCCACATTTCAACGCGTGTTCGGTGCAACAAGAGCCGTAATATAGCTGGGACTCGTCCGCTTAATATTCCAACCACATGTGTGCCGTCACAGCCTCAAACCAATCCAGAGTGGAAGAAGATAGCGAGGGTCTTAACCATATAGGCTGGAAGTGACCAACGAAGCGATAATCCCTCTACGTTTTCATGGCTTCGGCTGCTGTTATTATTGCCATAATCGTGGCCATAGCCATCTTCATTTGCTGCCGCCATTGCCCTCGCGTTGGCGGTGGCGGTGGCCATGGCCATGGTGGCCACCGCCACCATGACCATGGCCTGGCGATGTGGACATGACGGTGCCTGCTGACTACTGTTCAAACCCTACATATGTTTGCAGTGTTCCTGTATAGCATTCTTTGTAAATAAATTTTCATCATATATGTAGGATAAATGTTAGTTTGCAGTGTTCCTGTATAGCATTCTTTGTAAATAAATTTTCGATAAATGTTAAAAGATAATGGTTGTTAGTTTGTAGTATTTTTTTTATTTAGTCTGAGTTAGTTTTTTAAAAAATGAGCCTATCTTTTTATGATTTGATAGGATAGCCTTAGATGGATAAGATCATAAGAGGATTATGCTTATCCGTAGAAATAAGAAACAATATTTATATGGTGATGTGCCTAATGAAACGAGATAGATCAATTTTATTTGTGAGAGAAAACCCTTCTTCTTACTTGATTTCTCTTCCCAAAATAATCTGAATTGGAAACAATCCCAATAAAATTGGTATCAGAGCCTATTTTGAAGAAATTGCCATCGAAAAAAGTTTGGTGAAGGCGAGGAGGACGAGAAGACCCGATCGGCGTGAGAAAAAAGTTTGGTGAAGGCGAGGAGGACGAGAAGACCCAAAGAAACTATGCTTCCCTTCCACGCGTTGCCGAGATGAGTTCTTTCACCAGGACGTCTCTTCCAAAGCAACAGCAAAAAAAAAATATATATATATATCGGTGGCGTTTATGCTTGAAGACGCCAGGTGGTTTGACCGCACAGAATATTGACTTTCCATCCACCTTCCTCTAACTTTCAAATCTCCAAATTGATATTGGCGTTAGGGAACATCCTCTAAGGGTGGAAGTTTTCTTTCTTGCCAACAGCAGTTAGAATATTTTCTTGAAGCAAAAAGGAAAGCAGCATTGGTACGCTCGTGGAGGCAAGGGAGAACAAGAAGACGCCTCAGATTCATCACCGGCATCCAAGGCGTTTGGCGTTGGATCTCACGAGGCCACGATTCCGCATTATTTTTGGCGAGAGAACAGGGAGCCAGGGATGACTTGGATTTTTCCTTTTTTTATCCTTGGAGAGAAAAAGAAAGCCTTTAATTAGTAGAGAAAAAGAAAGCCTTAATTAGTAGGTAGACGTGAAGGCCAAAGATCCGCCTATCAAATTCATGGCAACCCCAAACAATATTGGTATGAATATCCATCAACCTTTTATCCCTATTTTTATGGAGAAAATTATGATTATTGGAGCATCAAGATGAAAACCCTTTTTATTTTACAAGAAGTATGAGATCTGTTTCAAAAAGAAGGATGCCAAAGCCTTATTTTTCATCCAACAAGCTGTATCTGAGAAAATTTTTCCCAGAATTATTAGAGCCACCAAATCAAAGGAGGCATGGGATATGTTGCAGGAG